>BQNB010045805.1:0-44075 GCA_026074375.1 Tanacetum coccineum | reverse complement strand
GCCCTTGATGATGCTCTTGTTGCCCCAGCAGACCATCTTGAGTTCGGGAAGTGCAACATGAGACTCAAGACTGACATCAAGCCAAAAGAAGCTACATTTCAAATGGTGTTGGATGCTCTCGCTCTCACTCCATTCTACCGTGCATTCCTGATCACTGCAGATGTTCCTGCTATTTACATGCAAGAATTTTGAGCTACAGCTTCTGTTCATAGGTCATCCATCAGATTTACTATTAACAAGAAGAAAGTCTCTCTCGATGTTGATATATTCAGAGACATTCTCCAGTTTTGTCCTAAAATTCCAAGATAAGTCTTTGAAGACCTCCCACTAGAACAAGACATTCTCTCTTTCATAAGAGATCTTGGGCACACTAGAGACATCACCTATCTCACCGATGTGAATGTTGACTACTTGCATCAACCATAGAGAGCATTTGCTACTGTTATCAACAAGTGCTTAAGTGGTAAAGAATCTGGAATGGACAAGATTCGTCTGTCCCGTGCTCAAATTCTCTGGGGTATGTTCTATAAGAAGAATATTGATTATGTGTATCTACTCTGGGAAGACTTACTGTTCCAAATTGAGTACAAAGATGCTAAGAAGACAAACAAGATGTCATATCCCAGATTCACAAAGATCATCATTGATTACTTCATGTCAAAGGATTCATCTATTTCAAGGAGAAACAAGATGTTTTGGCACACTGCTCGAGATGATACTCTGTTTACTTCTATGAGATGTATCTCTTGACATGAAGATACTCAAGTATATGGTAGTATTCTTCTAACAGATTTAACAAATCAAGCAATGTTGGAATTCAAAGCTTACCAGACATACTATGCTTTTGCTTCTAGAGAGAAGGCTCTAAAACTAAAGTATATTCGAAAGAAAGCTGATTCAGACACATCACCCAAGAAGAAGGCTGTTCAAGCTACCAAAGGTACCAGAATCAAGTCAAAAGCTAATGTGGCTAAACCTAACAAGAAGAAGCAACTTATAAAGAAGACAAAAGCAAAATGTTTAGATGTATTATCTGTGGTTGCATTAACTAAAGCTGAATAAATAAAGCTAGGTACCAAGAGAAGCAAGAAAGACTTTCACGTATCACATGCAAGTAGCTCAGGTGATGGAGTTAACACTCAGTCAAAGGTTCCTGATGAGCAACAACAAAAGACTTCTGGTACAAATAAAGGAACTGGTACTATACCAGGGGTTCCCGATGTACCTCCATACGAATCTAAAAGTGATAAAGAGTCTTAGGGAGATAGTGAAGACGAAGATGAAAACGATGATGATGGTGATAATGATGATGATGGTGATAGTGATGATCATGAGGATGACAATGATGACAAAAGAACAAAATCTGATAAAGATGAGATTCCTAATCCGAAACTGACTAATGTAGATTAGAATGAACATGAAAAAGAAGAATATGATGATGAATTCTATGAAGAAGAAGAAGAAAACATTGATGTTGAAGAAACGTTGTATGATGATGAAGACAATGAGGTTACTAAGGAGCTATATAAAGATGTGAATGTTAATTTGGGAAATGTAGACACTAAAATGACCAATACTGATCAAGGTGCCTCAGATCAACAAAATATTTCTCAAGAATAAGGTTTTGAGCAACAAGAAGAAGACGTTTATGTGACTCTTACTCCGGTCCTTGATACATAGAAGGCCGATAAACCTGTACAAAGCTCTTCTATCTCCTTTGACTTTACAAACAAGCTTCTAAATCTTAAGAATCCATCTCCAGTTGACAATGAGATTGCTTCATTGATGGAAACCTTAGCTCGTCATACAACTGCAATTCCTAAAATCAAATTCGGTTTCACTACAAATACTCCTCCACCACCTCTGTTCTTCAATCATATTCTACAACAACAAACACCAACTTTCATAACAACAACTTCTACAAATCCAACAGTGACTTTACCAGAAATTCCTAACTTTTCATACGTATTCAAGTTTGATCAAAGTGTATCCACATTAGAATCTGAAATGTCTGAGTTAAAGCAAACAAATCAATTTGCTAAAGCTGTCTCTTCAATTCTGAGCATTGTTGATACGTACCTTGCTTCCAAGATGAAAGAAGCAGTGGATGTGGCTGTTCAACTACAAACAAACAAGCTCAGAGAAGAAGCTCAAGCCAAGAATTAAGAATTTCTCAATCAGGTAGACTCGACCATGAAGACAATAATCAAGGATCAAGTTAAAGCTCAAGTCTCTAAGATCATGCCAAAGATTGAGAAGTATGTAACCAAATCTCTGGGAGCTAAAGTGTTAGTTAGATCAACTAATCAACCTCAGATGGCTTACGCAGTTGTAGCTTCACTATCAAAATTCGAACTGAAGAAGATTCTCATTGACAAAATGGAGGCCAACAAATGGATAAACAGATCAGACAATTAGAAGAATCTCTATAACGCATTGGTCGAGTCATACAACTCTGAAAAAGACATCATTACCTCATATGGTGATGTTGTCTTACTTAAAAGAGGATGAGATGATCAAGACAAGGATGAAGACCCCTCCACTGGATCAGACTGAGGGACGAAAAGAAGGAAATCTGGTAAAGATGCTAAGACCTCCAAAGATTCAAGGTCTAAGGAAAAGAAGTCTTCAAGCACCTCCAAAGACGTTTCCTGTTAGCATTAAAATATGTCCGGCAAGTCTGCCTATGCAGAGGAGCCAAGTCATACCGTTGAGACTTAGGGCATGCAACAAGATCAAGAGTTCGTCACGGGAGACAATAATGAAGAACCCGATGACAAAGAGGTTACCAAAGCTGATTGGTTCAAGAAACCTGAGCGACCTCCAACTCCTGATCCTAATTGAAGTAAAAGACAACAAGTTGACTTTGACCACCTCAGACTGGATAATTCAAGTTGTTATGTGCTGAAGAACCTCCACTTCAATTTAGATGAGTTTAATGATACTTCAATTGATTTCTCTGCAATTGTCTAATATCGGCCTAAAATTACCAAAATCTTACTCAAGAAAATATGGATGACCCTGGCCGTTCAAACGGCTCAAAGGCATTTGCAAGAGTATTACGAAATTAAAGTACCATCTTGAAGAATGTTCCAAAGCAACAACTGAACGACTTGACTGGCATAACCCTGAAAACAAACCGTATCCGTTCGATCTTCGAAAGCCTCTTCCGTTATCGAGGACGTCAAATTATCCCTAAGGATTACTTTATCAATAAAGATCTGGAATATCTGAAGGGTGGAGACTTAAGCAGACATTACTCAACTTTAGTGACAAAAACAAAGGCTGCTACTTATGAGCTCAAATGGATCGAAGACTTGGTTCACGAATTGTAGAGTCCCGTGGTGGTGAAATATGATCAACATGCTTACTTGGGCACTTCACACTAGGGTCCCAAACGCCAAAGCATCTACGGATATGCAAGTAACTTGACTTTGTCTAAAGATGTTTACTCCAAAAGAAGAATCATTACAGTTACCCAACTTAACAATCTAAGAGAAGAATACCTATGGTCACATGGAAGAGATTGAAGTTCATCGAGATGATTAGCAACTACATACGTTTAAAGAATGTGATTTTAAAAGACTATGTCTACAAGATATTGAAGACATGTTACTTCTACTCGTTCAACAAAAGCTGATCAATCTCACAATCTACGAACGGTATGATTTGAATGTGGCATTACGTATGTTTACAAGACGGATTGTCATTCAAAAGCGGGTGGAAGATCTTCAATTAGGTGTCGAAAGCTATCAAAAGAAGCTCAACCTCACTAAACCCGACACATACAAATTAAATATCAGGAACAAAACCGCATACACTTCACACTCAGACCCGCGTGGAATAATATATGTAGATCAGTTCAAGAGGAAGAGATTGATGCGTACTGATGAACTCAACAAGTTTAGTGATGGAACGCTCAATGATGTTCGGACTGCTCTTCACGACATTGCTGCGGGAATAGAGAATGGAATATCTGTCACAGGGGTGTATTGTATCATGTGTTTTGTTGTCTTGGTTACTGTTAATTCATGGGTATACTTTTGATTAATTTTTGTGTGTTTTTTTCTTGTGAAAAAGCCATGAAACTGCTACAGTTGTTGTTATATGTTTCTGTGATCATAACTGGTTTAGATCTGCTATTCATATGCTTTTAAGACAATTTTTTTGAAGCTTATTATTTCTGGGTTCTTGGAGTTCTTTGTAGCGGTTTGAACACAGGACTGGGAACAAGATCCACATTTTATGATAAAAAGGACAAGATTTTTTATTTTTTTGCTAAAAGACAAAAAAACAACAGGGTAGCAATTTGGCAGATAGCGAGTTGATGTACAGGTACAATGAAGACAAATCTCTAAGCCTAATACAAATGAACCTCTGCCTAAATTTTGTCTGAGTAGCGAGTTGAGGGTTAGAGACAAGGTTGACTGAGTCAACTCGGTAGTTACCAAGTTGACCGAGTCAGAGTTAACCGGGTCATGCCACCGAGTCAAAGGTCAAAGAAATGAAAATGAAAAAGACAAACTCGTTTATACATTAACCCATATCATTTCAACAACAACATCAACCCAACAGCTTCATCACTACTATAATCACTTCGTCATAATAACAACAACACATTACAACATCATCAAATCCAAACTGATCCTAAAATACCCATCATTACTATAACACACTCATCCCATCTCCTATCCACAATCAAGCCTCGAACACAAATGAATCAAAGATCTCTGTTTCTTTCTTCTTGTGTGATATAATTAAGTCAAGACCACCAAAGGATCAAGATCACAAAAAGAAGAGTCATCACAGATCTATAGAGTTAAACTCTTTATTGATATACGAATATAAATATAAGCTTATAACAAATATGTTATAATTTATGCTTTGTTTCGTTCATTACACAAGTCAATCGCACCTACTTGAGACCCTTTTGTCCTTGAAGACGAATCCACCATTCGAATGCAAACTCTTGTGTTTGATATTTAAGATCTATGCAACAAAGTTTCAAAGTGATTCGATCTTTATAACAATGTGATGCTTATGTTTAGTTAGTGTTTCATTTTTTTTATGACGAGGAAAAGCAATGGTTGTGTGGTGATCTTGGGAGGAAGGGGTAATCTCTAAAGTGATGATGCACTCTCTTCTTGGTTGCGTGTCAATTGTGTGGAAGAATGAAGATTTAAGAGTTATCTGGTTTTGGGGAGAGAAGTCATATGTGACTACGTATTATTTTAGGGTTAGGGTAAAAAATGAGAGTTATTAGGGATTTGATACCTCTATATCCCTTATTTCATTAATTAGACCCGGGTTACACTCTTGGATTTGGGCTGGTATCTTTGTATAACAAGGTGGGCTGAGTGATTTGGATTGGGGCCTGTGACAAACCGGATATTCATATGCAACATGGGCCGGTTATATGGATTAAATAACGTGGATTGATTATATATTGTTGGACTGTGTGTTATATTTGGCCGAAATAAGTTATGGTGTAGCTAATGTTTTTTTTGGCTAATGGTATGGATTGAGCCGGGACTAAAATGCTATCACGACAAGTTGAATTAGACAAATGTGGATTCGTTAACGACAATTCAAAATACCATTTGTCCTTGTTTAACGAAATTCGACCAACAACACAACAAACACGATACATAACACTAAAATGATCCGGATAAGATTCACTAAAACGATAAACGGCTAAGGATTCGGACTACGATGACAAGTGATCACGAAGTTGATTTGGTATCCCTTATTTGAGATTGAAGTGGGTTTTACGAAGGCGTCTACTTATTTCATCATCGAAACTTCTTTCTATTTTCTACCCCTTTTCTTTAAACCCAATCTATTGACTGATGACTTACTTGAGCACAAAGGGAATATGATTAAGACTTGGATTATCTAGTTATTTCCTGATGTAAGGAGTTACATTGTAGTGCTCACGGGTTATAGCTATCACTTAAAGGAGTTACATTGTAGTACTCAGTGTCACACGCAGATGTCGATGTGGATAATTTCAAGAGGTGTTGTACTTCTTATACTTTTCTGGTTGAGTATAGAGTACTTATAGATTTAATCTTGCACCGTTCTTTAATCAACAACAGTGCAAGATTAAGTAACAAATTTAGGGGATTTCACTTCATTTTCAAATTTGGTATATCGGGTTTACTTCACCAAGTGAACATAAAAATAGCCGACAGAATACGAGATTGGTAAGTTAGCCAGAGAGTTTAAAGGTTGAGATGTAATCAGCAATTCTCACAGGATATTTTTGTGCTATTCCAAGACAAAGGTACTTCACAGTCTAAGTAAAATTCTCAAAGTTATTCAACGACATTCATATACAAGACCTTGATTATACCAAGTTTTCTTGATTCTTACTTCATCTCCTCTACGGTTTCTGAAGACAAGAGGGTAATGGTTTGTTTGGATCTCAAGATTTATGCTTAAGACAAGAACTTCTCGAGTATATGTACGCACACAACAATGATGCTTCTGAGAGTTCGAAACCATCATGGGGGAAAATGTGTACATCCGAGACTTAGTTGACTTTAATGTTACCATGTCAACTTCCAGGGGGAAGTAGTGTATACTACTTTACTTAGTATGGTTTATGAAGTATTCTGCATACGTGAGAAAAATTATTGCTAATTTCTCGCATGTATCCCCGAACGGATATTCACCAAGCCCTAATGACAAGAAGCGGTGGTATTTTGTGTGGTTTTTCTTCTACAAAATTCCACTGTGCACTTTAATGACAATAGAAGACTGTTCGAGCTACATCAATGTTTCAGAATCTGCTCAAGATAGGGATGTTGGTTTGGGGGGAAGTTGATTCAGAAACTTCGCCAAAAAGGAGTCTATGAAGAAAACTTTTCAAGACATGTTGCATGAATTAAGGGGAAGTTAATCCAAATCATGCATACTATAATGGTTCCTGTACAAGTAAAGACACTGAAGATCCAAGCTAGAGTACCAGTTTCAAGACCAAGAAAACTCAGAAGACATCTTCAGCTTTGGGAGTGCTTTAGAAGAATTTATTTTATTGTAATTGTACTTGATAGGAACATTGTAAGTAATTTCGTACGTCCACATATTAGGGGAAGATTGTTAGCCTTAAAATATGTTGAATTACATTAGTTCATTAATAGTCAAACACGCAGGGACTAGATTAGACTATTCAGGATAGTTTAGTTATGTTTGGACTATAAATACCCCCTCCATACTTCTTCCATGGAGGGGTGAGGATTCATTTTGTAATATATTAAAGGTGTGTGTGTATTCTCTCTCTCTAAAACACATACACATCTTTCTTTTTCTCTTATCAATCTAACATGGCTAAGTTCTTGTTTTATGCTCCCCGACCTCCGGATCATCTTTTGTTAGTGATTTCTTATTGTTTAACACTTCCTATCATAAGTCTTCTGGCAAGTCTGCCCATGAAGAGGAGCCAAGTTACACTGTTGAAGACTCAGTCATGCAACAATATCAAGAGTTCATCACGGAGGACAACGATGAACAACCCACTGACAAGTAGGTTACCAAAGCTAACTAGTTCAAGAAACCTGAGCGACCTCTAACTCTTGATCTTGATTGGAGTAAGAGACGTCAAGTTAACTTTCGACCACCTCAGACCTTGATAAGTCAAGCTGCACTTGCTGAAGAACCTACCACTTCAATTTATGAGTTCAATGATACTTCATTTGATTTCTCTGCATTTGTCATGAATCGGCTTAAAATTCCAAATCTGACTCAAGAAATTCTGGTTGGACCGGCATTCAACCTGCTCAAAGGCACTTGAAAGAGTATTACGGAATTAAAGTCCCATCTTGAATAATGTTCCAAAGCAACAACCGAACGACTTGACTGGCATAACCCAGAAAACAAGCCGTATCCATTAGATCTTAGAAAACCTCTTTCGTTAATTCAAGATCACTGAGGACGTTAAATTATCCCTAAGGATTACATCATTAATAAGGATCTAGAATATTTGAAGGGTGAAGACTTAAATAGACATTACTCAACTTTAGTAACAAAAACAAAGGCTGCTACTTATGAGCTCAAATGGATCGAAGACTTGGTTCACAAATTGTGGAGTCCTATGGTGGTAAAATATGATCAACATGCTTACTTTAGCACTTCACACTGGGGTCCTAAACACCAAAGCTTCTACGGATATGCAAGTAACTTGACTTCGTCTAAAGATGTTTACTCTAGAAGAAGAATCATTGCAGTTACAAGACTTACAATCATGAAGAAGTATGACTACGGTCACCTGGAAGAGATTGAAGTTCGTCGAGATGATTAGCAGCTATATACGTTTAAAGAAGGTGATTTCAAAAGACTACATCTACAAGATATTGAAGACATGTTACTTTTACTCGTTTAACAAAAGCTGACCAATCTCACTATCGACGAACGTCTATGATTTGAATGTGGCATTGCGTATGTTCACCAGACGTATTGTCATTAAAATACGGGTGAAAGATCTTCAATTAGGTGTCAAAAGTTACCAAAAGAAGCTCAACCTCACTAAACCCGACACATACAGATCAAATCTCAGGAACAAAACCGCATACACTTCACACTCAGACCCTCATGGAATAATATATGTAGATCAATTCAAGAGGAAGAGATTGATGCGTACTGATGAACTCTACAAGTTTAGTGATGGCACGCTCAATGATGTTCGAACTGCTTTTCATGACATTACTGCGGGAATAAGAATGGAATATCCACCGATGAGGAAATGGAGTAACTTAGACAAGAAAAGGGCTCGGGTAATGGTTCAGGATATAGACAAGCAGCTTTATCAGAGGAGGTTGATGCAGAATCTGGAGATGTTCGTTGGTGGAAGGATATACGAGAAAGATCTCAAGCTTCTGGAAAGGACAATATGACTTCGTCATATTTTGTCTCAACAAATTTTAGGTCAAATTTTCGTATATATTAAATCTTGTGAATATGTATATAAGTAGTGTAGATTATAATTAGGCTTATATTGGGTTTGAGTACAAATTTTCAAGAATTTCTTAGTAAATTCAAAATTTTTCAAATTAACATACTCAAACACCATATAATACCCTCATAATTTAAGTGAAAGCATAAAAAATGTTCCTATTGTGGCTTGTTAATAATTGGACATTCTTTCCCCAAAAGCAGTTATATTTGAATAAATTGATATCTAAAATATCAAGAGATTTAATATTTTTGATAAGGGGAGAAAATGTGATTAAAATATATGGCTAATAATGTGATTTTTAAGATCTTAAGTTTACGCTATCCCATATATGTGCAAAACTCTTTCAATTAATTAATGCACATATAAAGGGGGAGCAAATGGTTATGTGATTGGCTGAAATGTGAAAGTACCAAAGACAACCAATTTTATTACTGCATTGGAGTTATATGGTTAAGTTTAGGTATTCATTCCCATGATCCAGCCAGAACCAGAGGGATCTACCCAGGGATATTCCACTAGATAGTGTAGCAGTCCTTAGGTATGAAAAAGGAGTAAAAGTGAGAATAAGGGAAGAGTGCCGACTGAGATGGAGCTAGTACTGGAACAAACCTAACAAGGTACGAGTTAGGAAGTCTCGGTAAGCGCTGAATGGGTTGAAGAATTAAAAAGAAAAGTTAAGATAAAAGGTGAAAAGAAAGAAGCCCTCCTTACACTTAGTCAGAAACCGGGTCAATACATTTGTTGTCGAGAATCACAAAGATGATTGCTGACATTGAAGTTTGACATCATGGATCTAGTGATGCAATGAACAACCCTTCTTAGCCACTCAAAATCTCTTAAAAGATTTCTGTTTCATTTCTCACGAAGATTACAAGCATTTCTATCAACTTTCTCACTCCGATTTAGTTGGTATTGAAAAGGTAGCAGTCTGCTCCAGCCTTTGATCACTAAAACTAAAGTGCACTATTGAGTCTAGAGCCAAAAGAGATCATTCATAAATCTCATTAGGACACTTGTCAAAATTACGCTTGTTAAGTCACACAATGTGAATAACAAGAAATATATAAAGAGTCCTACGCATTATCCTTGTGATTTTGCCAGAACATCCGAGTGATACTTATGTATTCACAGTGAAGATGGAAATCCTACTTGAGCCAACATCAAACAAGCTCATGGTAGGTGACTTGTGCGATTCTATACGAATCAAACTTTTGACAACTGGAAAGAAATGATGGTGCGATTCTATATGAATCAAACTTGTTCCAGGATATGAATTGACGATTGATCGTTGATTGATTTTCAAATCAATTTTTATTTCAATAGGTGAGATAGTAACTCACTAGTTTACTCATACCGTGTTGTCTGCTTTGAGATGTTTCGGTAATGAGAACGGCTAGTATAGTTGCAAAACCCTATCAAGAAGATTCTTTAAAATTCTATCTGATCATAGGCAGTATCTATACTGATCAACGGGGAATCGTGGTTATTGCAACCATATTCGATGAAGTGACAAAGACACTTTCATCCATATCTGTTGATTATCACTAACCTAAACCTGCAGGTATTCTCGAAGATGGCAGCAGCTAGATGTGGACGAGTCAGATTCATAGCCGCATGCTCATACTCGACCGACATTCATCAAGACATCATGAAAGCTCAAGTACATGTTTCAAGACTTCCGCTACTCTGATACTATACATCTTTCTTAAAGCAACAAAGTATTATGTTGATATCGTACGTCCTCCATAAAGTAACAAAGTGTTAAAGTTAAAGAATATCAAGAAAGATGGCTACACACGCTTTCAATATCAAGAAAAGTATGAGCATGTCGGTCTGAAGGTCACAAGTGCACAAGATGGAAAAGATAACAAGTTGATGATAAAGGAGATTTTATTTGGCTGATTATTTCTAAGTGCTCAAGATCATATTCTCAAGTCAAAGATGCAAGTCAAAGCCTAAAGTTAATGATCACTACAACATATCACAAGCTAATGATTGAAATGAAAGACTACGAGCTCAAGACTAAAGTCAAAGCATAGAATGCTAGGTTTAAGTTTTTGTAAATTAGAGTGACCTCCCTTAGGGGGAGATTATTAGAAACACGAAAAGTATCTACCACTTCCAATATAGTTAGTCATAACTCGTAGTTTAATCCAATGTAATGTTAAGTAAGCTAACCGGGCCAAAGACACATGGAAAGTCCATAGGCAAAGCCTATGGCCGGTTAGCATTGATGCATAAATACCTTCTCCATACATAGAGAGGGTGTTGGTTGGTTGGTTCATTCACACATAATCTAATCTTTCATTCTCCCTTAGTTTCTCTTACTAGAACCTTCTTCCCATCCACTTTCTCTTTCTAGAATTTATTTATAGTTATTTGGTGTTATAGATTGCTAGCATATTCTACATATTGTCAAACTGGTCGATACGGCGTATTCGTTAAACGAATATAGCGTATTTTACTTCTGACCCGTACTTAGGATTGTTTTTTACAGGTATCAATACGGCGTATCCTAGGGAATGGATACGGCGTATCGACTTCCTGTACAGTTTTAGGTTTTTATTTCAAGTCTAACCAGCAAATACCCGAAATAGCATTGCATGGTTTTCTTATATCTTGCATAAGACCTCGCTGGAAAGAAATCAACAACGTTGGTGGAGTATCTATAATCTGGAATCTAATGTGTGTTGTAGTCATGTTGGTATCCAGACACATTTACAACATACATTCTTACTCAAAATTCAACATGGAGAATCAAATCGAGAAAATATCAGGGGATTTTCTAGTTCTAATTCCTTTATTTCCCGTTTTTAACTATTATGTCTATACAACGAGGGCGTTGTATAATTTAAGTAGAGGGAGGTGAATTAGAACGCTACTTGTCCTATTTTTCACATTAAAATGCTTAAATTATGCTTAAATTTAAAAAAAAATCAAGCCTACTTTTATGAAATTACTAGATACATAACCTGTACACAAAACCCTTATTAGATATTGTGAGGATTCAGCCTTATCCGTTTCTAAATATTTACCTAATTTCCATAAATTATGAGTGTGTTGGTGATGTTGTAGACTTTAAAACTTGGATTGGTATATCTATTCAATGCCATAATAATGAGTACAATGGATTTAGATGGAGTAACATGTTTAAATTGGTAAATTTCTAGGATTTCACCCAAAAAGCCTATATATGTTAGGTTATTAACTAACTACACTGGTTAGTTAACCCTTGTATAAACCCTTTGTTTACTCTAATTTTAAGAGTAAGATTCCCCTAGAAAAACCTGTTTAACCATTCCGATTTTCACCAAATATTTGTTTCGTCACACCTTTACACCTTAGCTTACCCTGTTAGATTAAGTCCATTTATCAGTTACTAGTTGCTTTAAGTGTAAAGTATGTATTTCTTGTGTCTTGTGTTATTTTCTATCTTGTTGGGAATTATTGAAAACGACTAAGTGTCGTTTCTGTTGTTAGAGATGTTCGTTTCTGCTGAGAGATATATTAGGATAAGTGAAGATAGGAATGAGATATATTAGGAAGAGATTGATGTATATCTCTTACGATATATTAGGAAGAGATTGATGTATATCTCTTACGCGTTTTTAGTTTATTATCTCTTACGCGTTTTTAGCTTTAGCAATTTAGGGTTTCTTCTCTATAAAAGAAACCTTTAGCATTAGGGTTTTGTACCGATTACAGATTACACAAATAGTTTATTATCAATAAAGAGATCCATAGAGGATCATTGTTTATATTTGTTCTTCTTTATACTGCATTGTTTAGTTTCCGCCTAAACAATTGTTAGAGTCTCTCACGTATATACTTGTGATTACATAAGTACTATACAACCACAAAGGCTAGAAGATCTATCTAGTTCTAGATCCTAACAAGTGGTATCAGAGCCTGGAGAGAGCCTCTGATAAAGAAGAATCACTTGTTACCACAACAAAACTTTGTTTCTCTAACCGTTAACTATGTCAGAACCCATGCCTACTATACCTACTCAGTCACCATTCACTTATCCTAACCCTAATCCATCTGCTTCACCTTCATTCACTCAAGATGATACCTCGGAATCTTTCATACCTGAACCCACACAACCAATGCCTACATTCAATCAAACTGTTGTGTACTGGTAATTGAACGAATAAATGCTTAATGAAAAAAATCCTTAGGGATACATTTTCATAAATTTCTAAAGGCTACTTGAGGACAAGTAGGATTCAAGTGGGGGGATATTTAATGACATCAAATAACGTCACTTTTATAACATCATTTATCATATGTTTCTTACCCATTTTATACAATTATTGCAAGAATTGTTACATAATCGTTTATATTTGAGATTTGCAGTAATTATGGAGTACTTTGTGAAGATTAGCTAAAACGCACACATTCTGGAGCTTAAACGAAGAAATTTAAAGAATATTGTTCTAACATTCTATACGACGTATCCATCAAGGAAGATATAGCGTATATGTGGCTGCACTTCACAAGAAACCACAAAGACCTATACGTCGTATCCAGAAGCTATCATACACTGTATCCAAGATATAGTAATTGAATATTCTGGAAGATATCGAACGTGGTCCCTACTCCAAGAAACTTCCAATACACCGTATTGACTTCTACTGATACGCCGTATCGACCTAATTCCAAACACTATAAATAGAAAACCTAAAAACGAGTTTTAGGTGTGATTGATCATATTTTTGATACCCTAACCACAAATGTTGATTTTCAGAAGACAATAAGAGTAGAAAAGGCCAAGCAAATATACTAATTCCATAGGAAACACCTTATAATCTCCTATACTCTAGTAATCGTTCAATTTTTGGCATCATTCGTTTAACTCGTTTAGTTTACCTTAGTTGATTGATTATTCTTGTATTGCTTACAATGGTTAAGGGCTAATAGCCTTAGGTATTAGCCATGTTTATGAAGATTTAAATGTTTGGTTTGTTTATATCGACTATTTAATTTATCATTGATTGTTAGATTATGTTTATCAATGCATACTTGTTTACGTGCTTTTGTATGCGACCTATATTCAACTAGATCTAGTAATACTGACCAAGTTAGCTAGATGCCGGGATGACTCTCCATATAGCGATTTATATATCTAGAATAATAGGATCACAAAAAATACCTTATCTTTACCATTGGTTTATGTGAACAAGTTGGACTAGCAGGTGACCTAGGATCAACAAATAACGTACTGATTCCTTTGGTAATGACTTGGACAGTGGTCTACTAGAATATAAATTGTCGTAAAGCATTAAGTGGGTAAAGTCTCCATGTGCTAGGGTTTAATAAGATCACCATTATTAATCTCCTAAGAAAGATTTTAATCAACAAGTAGGATGCTTTATGCATATGCATTTAATTGTGATAGAATTCTACGTGTTGATGTGTCGTTGTGTGGTGTATATTTTTATGATTCAAGTTTTAAATTTATATTTTGCCGACTTAACCAAAAACAACACTTTAACAGGCAGTGTACCCGATCGGTGATAGATTTGTGGTAAGTAGGGTGTCGAACACTTGAAGCGAGGTTAACTGTATCAATTTATTTTTATTTTAGTTATCTAATCTAATTTATTTCTAATATAAGTCAAACCTATGCTAATCCTATGTTAGTTCTAATCCTAATTCTAACAGGTAAAAGGGGGTTTCAGCCTGAGAGACTAGCACGAGTTTGGTGGTGACTAAAATAAATTCAAGACACTTTAACCCACACAAGCAAATTAACAGAAGATAAAAGAGTGGTCAAGCCTTATAATAGAAAACTATATTAGCCATCATTAATCTGATTAGAAGTTGGTTTGTTTATTTAGTGCAATGATTACTTATCTCCATGAGGCATATCATTCTTAGACTTAGGCGGGACTTCATCCTAAGACCTAGACACATTATTTCTATCACAATTAAAGCATCCGCATAAAGCATCCTTATTTGCTGATTATAATCTATCTTAGGGATTAAAGCAATGATGATCTTGTTAAAACCTAGCTCATAGAGACTTTACCCACTTACTGCTTAACGATGATTTATACACTAGTAGTCCACTTGTCCAACTATCCAATGGAATTAGAACATTATTTGTTGAATTATCTAGATTCACCTACTAGTCAACATGTTTAATAAACCAAAAGCAATATCTGATTAACTAGTTAAGCCAGAAGCGTATCCTTAGCACGGATTTAGAAGGATAATATTTGTGATCCTATGAATCTAGATGTATAAATTACTATATGGAGAGCTATCTCGGTATCTAGATTATTTGGTCCGTATCACTAGATCCAATTCAATAATAGGTCGCATACAAAAGCACGTAAACAAGTATATTAATAAACATAAACAAGCATACAGCGATAAATTAAGAAATTAAGATATAAACAAATCTAAACACTTAGATCTTCATAATAATGGCTAATACCCGAAGGTATTAGCCTTCAAACAACATGATTAATACAAGAGTAATGGCTTAGCCAAGGTAAACTAACCGAGTTAACGAATGATACCAAAAACTGAACGATTACTAAAGTATATGAATTACACGTTGTCTTCTATGGATTGGAATGCGTTGGCAAGACCTCTTTTGCTCTTTTTCTCCTCTGAAAATTGACTTTTGTGGTTTAGGTATCGAGAATATGATTTAGCACACTTAAAACTTGTTTTTGAGTTTTGTATTTATAGGGTCAGGAGTCGGTGTCGATACGACGTATCCAATGTATTGGATATGGTGTATTGGGGTTTCTTGGAGTAGGGACCACATTTGATATCTTCCAAAATATTCACATACTATATCTCCAATACAGCGTATTGGTCTTCACTGGATACGATGTATTAATCAAGTTTCCTTTGTGGTTTTTGGTGAGTGCAGGCACGGATACGCCGTATCTTCCTTGATGGATATGACATATTAGTTGTCAGAATAGTAATCTTCAAAATATCTTCGTTTAAGCTCCAGAATGCGTGCCTCTTGCTAATATTCACCAAGTACTCCGTAATTACTGTAACTCTCAAATACAAATGATTAAGTAACAATTCTTTGCAATAATTATACAAAATGGGTTAATTACATGGGATAAATGATGCTATAAAATGGACGTTATTTGATGTCATCAAATATTCCCCCACTTGAATCCTACTTGTCCTCAAGTAGCCTTTAGAAGTTTATAAAAATATATCACTAAGGATATTTTCCATTAAAGCATTTATTTGATCTATTACAAGTACACAACCAAACACCTAACGAAATAAGAAGATGAAAACACTCAAATCACTCAACTAATCTATGTGGTAACATGTAACTAATTTGCACAATTGCTCAGTCGTGACTAG
Source organism: Tanacetum coccineum (assembly GCA_026074375.1). Taxonomy (NCBI): domain Eukaryota; kingdom Viridiplantae; phylum Streptophyta; class Magnoliopsida; order Asterales; family Asteraceae; genus Tanacetum; species Tanacetum coccineum. Next base: position 27,766 of record BQNB010045805.1, on the reverse strand, counting down.
TATTCTATCATAAGCTTGGCAAGGATACACCATTTCCTTCAATATAAAGACTAAGGTGTAGTAACAAGTTTATTTAAAGGTAAATAAGGGTATATATGATAAGTTTAGGGTTGATTCATTTCTTCATTCTTTCACCAGGATGTACCACTCCAACAAAGGCAGCTGAATGCACTAATTCATGGCCGGTATAACGACGCGATATAGACATGTATGTTCGACTACTTTCATCCTCATTCGAATTTAACCATATTGGTCTAGGATGATGAATGTATAGGGTAGGGACCTTCTACTTTCACCACAAAAGTCATATAACCCATGACTGGCAGCTGAGGGACGTGCTACATGGCCGTAATGACAGAATAGACATGCACACTCGTACAAATCCTCATTGCGTAAACCAGCGGCTATTCTTTAGGAAAGTAAAGTTAATTGTTGTTAAATAAAAATTACGAAATCAAATATGATTAAGTCTAAAATACAAGTGGCTAGACACTTTTTTTGACACTGTTACCATGATAAAAGACACACTATTTACAATTGTATTGATCATAGATTAAAAATAAAACAACCTTTGTTGGCGTTCCCTGTAATGGTTAATCTTTCCAATCTCATCCCATATTTACATACTTTGACAAAGACAAGTGGCGATATCTTCCCACTTTTTTTACACTACTCTACATCGTCGATTTGTATCATCGAATTAATCGAATCCTTCGTGTTAATTCCTTCGGTAGATGCGAAACGATTATCTTCACAACTTTCATTCTCTTCTTTTGGTGCGATTTTTTCTAATTTTTTCGATTTTTTTGCTTTAACACTATATCTACGGAATACTCGGGTGTAATTTCACCTTCTTTACGATCATAAATAATTCCAGTTAATTGCTTTTATATTCTTCACTTCTTTTGACGTACCATTATTGCGGGATGGGTAGTAAAAATACAGAGTTTTGACCTAAAAAATATACATTCCCATTTTGCGATGTGCAAATTTCTTCCAACCGTACCAAAAGTTGACACAAGACTCTGGGGACAATACAAAACTTTATACTTTTCAAGCAAACTAAGCTACTGTAAATTAATACTTAATATAACAAAGGTAGGCTAAGGTGGGTTTGGTAACAGGTGTTAACGAAAAAACAAAACTAATAGGTTGTATTTGTAGTTCCTTAAAGGATTGGCTATACGGGTTGTTATAGGGGTATCTTACTCTTAAAATGTGAGTAAACAAAGGGTTTATACGGGGGTTAACTAACAGTGTAGTCTAGTTAATAAGCAACATGTAAAGGCGTTTTGGGTGTAATCTTACAAAATTACCTAATTTTAACAACGTTTCTCCATCTAAATCCATAGTACTCACTCTTTCTGCGGAGGTCTCGAGTGATATACCAAGCCAAGCTTCTAAAGTCTACAACATCCAGGCACACTCATATTTTATGGAATTTGGGTAAACATTTAGAAACGGATATAAGGTTAATCCTCACAATATCTAACAATGGTTTTATTGTGTGCGGGGTTATGTTTCATGTAATTTCACAAAAGTATTGCTTGGGAAATTTTTTTTAAATATAAGCACAATTTAACATTTAAGTTTGTGATAAAGTAGGACAAGTATACATTCTAATTCCCTCCCCTCACTTGATATTAGTTTACAACGTCCTCGTTGTATAGATTAAACATTAAATACGGGAATTAACAAAGAAATTAGAATGAGAAAACTCCCTGATATTTGCTCGGTAGATTCTCCATCGTTGAGTTTATTGACCAAGTATTCGTGTTTACAGTCGCCTTGAAAGATTTCAAGACTCCAACATCGTCAAGATCTTAGATTTGTAAATTCTCAATTCAAATATTTTCTGTATAATCTCTTTCACGAGGTCCTGTGTTGTAAAATTTAAAAAATATGCACAAAAATTCTGATCTTGGGTATCATAGGTTAATTTAAACTAAACTAAAAAAACTAAATACGAGTCTAGTGTCTGGTGATCCCGTGTATCATGTGCATGAATTGCCATATTGCCAGATTCTGACAATAATGTTTCTTAATAGTACATAAAAAGTAAAGACTGATAACGTCCAGACAATCAATACGCCATATGGTATGGAGCGGATACGCCGTATTGATGTCTGGGAAGACAGACTCGATAAAATTAAATAACAATCCAGGTTGTCTCCCGGGAAGTACTTTTGTTTACAGCGAAGTCTTTAAGTTAGACTTTTTCTTCAGCATCCATACACTTGAAATCACTCTCTCTTCTCAATTCTTTTATTCTTGTTTGGATACCGTGCTTGTTTCTGAAATGTACTCATAAGCTATAGTGTTGAACTTACTACCAGTCTTTGTTCTATCATGCATATACAAGTTAAAGCATTATATCATGATATATATATATATATATATACAAAAATATGAGAACCTATTTTAAGTTAGATACATCACGACATGAATAATAAATGTACAGATAGAAACAAAAAATAAGGATAAGGGGATCATGGGTCTGGCTGCTGCTGGTCCTACTGGGCTGGGGAGGTGCTGGTCTCACCAGTCCTCTGCCTGACCCTACGCTGATATGGAATACGGGTCTCAGAGTATGGCGTGTAGGTAACTCGAGCAGAGTCTAATAACTGTGCAATGCCACTAGCGGCCCATACGGTGAATCTTGAGAAATCCTTGGCCATAGCACCAATCACCTCACGTTGCTCAGCTAATGCCCTACGAATCTCATGTACATCCTCCTTTAATCTGGCCATCCTCTGTGGCATAGTCATGGCAGCAGTTGGCGGAGGTGGTGGTGCTTGTACGGTGCCGGATCAGCCTGGCCACCCGCGTCCATAACAGGAGCATCTTGAGCGACTCTAGGAGCACCAACCGCAGCATCAGGCTGCCTCTCTGGTCCCATGGCTACCCAAGCCCATATATCATCAACCTCTATATAGATTTGTAACCTCACTAACTCAGCCATATCAATAACCGAGAGTGCTAGGGCAATAACTGTCAATCCCTAAAGCCTCTCCTCTGTCAGGAGTCCAAAATGCTTGGCTAATTGAGCTACAAATTGACCTCCAGAGATAAGAGCCTCGCTCTTCCTCCCAGCAGCAAACAACCTCAAGTACCTAGCCAATAAATAAGGGACATTGACCGAGCCAACTTCCATCCCCCTTAAGTAAAATAGATTAGTCACGGTCACCTTCTTAGGTGCCTGACTCCTCCCAGCAATACTGCACGCAATAAACCTGTGGCACAGCCTAAGAATCGAATCCCTAATCGAAGTGTAAGATGGGGATGTGCCAAGGAAATCTTCAGCAAATGAGATCCCTATCCAATAATCCCTCAGATCCCCCTTATCGGAAATCTGTCTCGCGTTCTCGACCCAGTATGCCCCGAATCCAACAGTCTTCATCTCTTTAGTAGTGTGTAATCCGAAGGCCAAAATAAAATTCCTCCAACTCAGGCGACGTCTAGCTCCTCTTAACTGAAACTGTAGGGCTCCAGCTGTGTCCAAATCAGTCACTGCCTCTCCAAACCTAAATGTGCTGAAAAACTCCAGAATGAGCTCGTGCACCAACGACCCCCTAATATCAAATAGCCGCCTCTAGGCCCGGCTAGTGAGCAAACTCACTCCTTGAGCATCCCTGTGCTCCATAAGCATCCTAGCACTTAACCCCTCAACCATTAAGTCCGGTAATCCCTCAAAATCGAATACCTGCACCTTGTGCACCTCCCTCTTGTATATCCTAGCCAATCTCGTCTCGAAATCCACTATATCAGCATATGTGTACTGTAATCCCTCGTACCTAAGGTACTAATGCCTCTAATCACGTGGTGGAAGAGCCATATCTATAAAATCAGCGAGAATAGTATAAAGATTATAGAATTTTAGACATTCTGTTCTGAGGGTGGATACGACGTATTCATAAATGGATACGTCGTATAAGGATCAATACATTTAATACGCCATATAAGTTTAAACCAATATGGCGTATAGGATTGATGACTCAGGATCTTTTTCTCATCAATATGCCGTATTTGATTTACTGAATACGCCGTATTGAGTGGAGCTCCTGCTCACATTATCTCTGAATTTGCCCAGTTGTTGCAGTTCCATGTTGCTACTTATTTTGACAATGAGCTCCCGGGTCAGCCAAGGGTAGACATATGCTTCCATTCAATTACAAATTTCAAAATATAGATGCACTTAATTTGACCGGTCAAGAATGATTTGGGCAATATTGTAAGATTTGTAGATAAAAAAATAGATTATATTAAGTGGCTTTGTTATGTTGTTTTGACTGCAAGTGTACTGTGTTGCACTCGTCAATAACAACGGAAACCATCTGGTGCATTGCTGCTGCATTAGAAGGTGTTAGCGAGAGCTACCTGTTTATACCTTAAAATGTTGTTTGAACGTAAAGTATTAACATTAAATGTCTCTTTATCCAGGGAGGAACCTGAAGAATCTGCAGAATTTGCAGGAAGGAAGGAAATGACAGTTTTACCATATTGTGGTTTTCCAGCAAGGTATTGCGGGCAAGTTTAGTAATTTTTTCTTTCGTACATTTTCGGGCGGTAACAACATAAAGTGCATGGTGTATCAACGATTCAGATTGTTGTTATGTGTGTATAAGAAGTCTGTTTGATAATACACTGTTTTTAGTCTCTTTCTGTAATAACATGGTAGACAAATGAATACAATTGTTGGTATGTTATGGGTATCGATTATACTCTCTTTTATGTTTGGATTAATTTGAGTTGCATTAACAAGTTAAGAATTTTAGTTTTCCGTTTTGCTAAAAGGAAAAGGGTGCCAAGAACCTGGGTATTTTGTGGTTGTGGGTAGCTTGTGGATGGTGACGACTTTTTGGTCACCAATCAACCGAAATAGTGACCACCATTTGGTCTTTGACAGATCGGTGACGAGGATATTTGGTCACCGATGGTTTGAAGTTGTATTTACCCCCATCCAATCAGTGACGACTTTTTGGTCACTATTTGGTGACCATACTGCATTTGGTCTCTAATTGTAATTAGTGACGGACCTTTAGTGACCACTGGTGACCACCTATATTTGGTCACTAATCATGTTTGGTGACGAGATTAGTACTGTTTGTGACGAAAATTTCTCGTCACTAAAAGCACTTTTTCTTGTAGTGCAGTTTAAGCTCCAGATGGCGTGCCTTTTAGTCAAGTTTCACCAAGTACTCCGTAATTACTGCAATTCTCAAATACAAACGATTAAGTAACAATTCTTTGCAATAATTATACAAAATGGGTTAATTACATGGGATAAATGATGCTATAAAATAGACGTTATTTGATGTCATCAAATATCCCCCCACTTGAATCCTACTTGTCCTCAAGTAGCCTTTAGAAGATTATAACAATGTATCCCTAAGGATATTTTCCGTTAAGCATTTATTTGATCTATTACAAGTACACAACCAAACACCTCACGAAATAGGAAGATGAAAACACTCAAATCACTCAATTAATCTATGTGGTAACATGTAACTAATTCGCTCAATTGCTCAGTTGTGACGAGTATTCTATCATAATCTTGGCAAGGATACACATCTCCACCGCGAAAGCTAAGGAGTAACAAGTTTATAAAGGTAAATATGGGTTTGTATGATAAGGCTTAGGGTTTGATTCATTATTCAATCGTTACCAGATATTACCACTCACAAGGCAGCTGAAGCATACATACATGGCCGTAACGACGGGATAGACATGTGTGTTTGATCATATCCTCATTCGAATTTAACCAACGGTTAGGGTGAAGAATGATATAGGGTAGGGACCTTATAACTTTCACCAAAAGTCGTAAACCAACGAGGCAACTGAGACATGCATACATGGCTGTAACGACAGAATAGACATGTACGCTCGTACACATTCTCATTCGCGTAAAACCATCGGCTAGTCATTAGGAAAGAAAAGTAAATTATTGTTAAATAAAAATTACGAAACAAATAGATTTAAGTCTTAAAATACATGTTTTGTGCTAGACACTTTTCCAGACCGAAACCTATGATTAAAGACACGTCTATTTACAACGTTTGATATAGATAAAAAAACACTAAATTGGCGTTCCCATAATGGTCAACTTCCCTAATATTCCCATACTTTACATACATTACAGGAATAGTGTGCGATATCTTCATTTATTACAATACTCTTACATCGTCGATTTGTATCAAACGAATAATGATCCTTCGTGTGTAATTCCGTCGGTAGATGCGGAAACGATTATCTCAACTTTTTCTTCTCTTTTTGTTGCTATTTTTCTAAATTTTCTCGATTTTTTTTATCACTATATACGAATCTCGGAGAAGTGTTTACCTATCTTCACGATCATAATAATTCCGGATAATTCTTTCGGTAATTCTTTGTTCTTCGGACGTACCATTAATTACGATGGTAGTAAAATTTATATGAGTTTTGGACTAAATATACTTTCCCATTTGCGATGTGTAAAAGTTCTTTCCACCGTACCAAAATTGACACAAGACTCGAGAAATACAAAACTTTACATTTAAGCAACTAGCAACTGTAATAAAACATAACTTCTAACAGGGTAGGGCTAATGGTGTAAGGTATGTAACGAAACATATAATTGGTGTTAGTTCCCTAAGATTGGCTCTTACGGGTGGTTATAGGGTATCTTACTCTTAAAATTTAAGAGTTAAACAAAGGGTTTATCTAGGGGTTAATAACCAGTGTAGTGAGTAATATAGCTCCATGTAAAGGATGTTTTAGGATGTAATCTAAAATTTACAATTTAAAACAAGGCCACTGCCATCTAATTCCATAGTACTCATCACTACGGTCTCGGTGATATACCAAGCCCAACGTTTTAAAGTCATATAACTCACCGACACACTCTTTATATTGTGGATTTTGGGTAAACATTTAGAAACGGATTAAGGATTAAATCCTCATAATATTAACAAGGGTTATTGTGTGTGGTTATGTATCAAGTAACTTTCACAAAAGTATGCCTGAATTTTTTAAATTTGAGCATTAATTTAAGTATTAGTGTGAAAAATAGCTTAGGACTAGTAAATTCTAATTCATTACCCCCTCTTGAATTATAACAACGTCCTTGTTGTATAGATAAAACATTATATATGGGAATTAAAAGAATTAGAATGATAGGAGAGAAACTCACATGATTATTTGCTCGGTAGTTCTCCTTGTTGAGTTTATTAGTAAGATTGTATGTTGAACAGCCGCCTTGAAGTTTCAAGACTCCAACACTTCAAGATCTCTAGATTTGTAAATTCTCCACCAATATTCATTGATATTTCTTTCATTAAGGTCTTGTTTAAAATATAGGAAAAACATGCAAAATCCTATCTTGGTATCTACGGTTAATTTAAACTAAACTAAACAAACTAAGGCCAGTATGGTGAATACGCTATATCATGTGAATGAATACGTCGTTAATTGCAGATTCTCCATGTTGAGTTTATTGAGCAAGAATTCGTGTGTTGAACAGCCGTCTTGAGACTTCAAGGCTCCAACATTTCCAGACTTGTAGATACTTCAACCAACTCGTCGATTTCTTTTCAGTAAGGTCATGTGCAAGATATAAGAAAAACAAGTGCAATTCTATCTCTGGTGTATTCGTTTGGTTAGACTCGAATTAATAACCTAAAATTGTACAGGAAGTCGATACGCCATATCCATTCCCCAGGATACGCCGTATTGATACCTGTGTCGAATACGCTGTATTCGTTTAACGAATACGCCGTATCCATGGGGTTTGAATACGCCGTATAAACAGTTTGGGAAGACATACTCGATAAAAAATGAAAATACATTTTAGGTTGTCTCCCGGCAAACACTTTTGTTGACAGAAAAGTCTTTAAGTTAAACTTGCCCCAATTTAATCCCATCCTTATAAAACAATTTAGGGTCGAACGGGATGCCAAATGGCACATACAAATTCTTGATTAGGAAAATGAATGACATCCCTTTGTTAAGATGATTCCAAGTCATGATATTAAAATTTAATTCTATGATAAAAATTAGCTTTGAAAAATTTATTAGATGTATCATGACTTGTTTCCAAAATCTTATTTGACCCATGTGCATAGGCACCAACATCGGTATTTATTACATTATTCCCCAAAGGCTGTTTGATATTGATTTTATCATCATCATTGTTCTTATCCAATTTTGAATCATCAGGATAAATTACGTTAAAAGGAAATACATCATTAAAGTATAAAACATTTTGTTCCTCTTTATCACATTCTGACAATGATGTTTCATCTTTCAAATTAAATTCATCGATGTGTTGAGGAATTACAACAGGTTCAGTTGAGAAATCTTATTTAGACGTTAGAGCATCATTGTAAACAATGGCTGGAAATTCATTCTCGAAATCTTTAAAGAAGTCTAAATCATCAAAATAACTGACCGTAGGCTCGGGTGATGGAAACGAAGGCATATTGACCTTATCATTATCATTTTCCAAATTCGTTTTCAAATCATTGGTAGAAATTATTTTATAAGAAAACTAGTTTTTGTCAAAAATTACCGTGTAATCTTCATCGTCGGAATCGTCAAATGAAATTCTAAAGTCAATTTCATCGTTAAGAGAACTTACTGTGGGTTCACAAGAAAGTGTTTTTTCAGATGATACCCCATCATTAAAGGCTATAGCTGAGAATTCGGTTTCAACGGATTTGAGGTCGTGAATGTCTTCATCATACCAGATTTTACCATACTTAGCTGTTTCCCAGTTAAACACTTTACCACGTATTCGAGCTTTTCATCCTCGAACCTGATGTATTCCTCCATAGTAATGTTTGGATCGTCCATCCTGTAACAATCATACTAGAAAAACTATTAAATAATCAATACATCGTATTCAGTGAACTGAATACGTCGTATTACACAAACAGAGTAAGCAAACAAGCAGAAATATAAACTACTCTAAATTACACTAATCCTAAGGGTTAGATCTAATGTTAAAAACCAAAATATAAAATAAAAATCAAGATTAAATTTCACTCCCCGGTAGCAGCGCCAAAAACTTAATGTGTCGTTGTGTGATGTATATTTTTATGATTCAAGTTTTAAATTTATATTTTGTCGACTTAACCAAAAACAACACTTTAACGGGCAGTGTACCTGGTCGGTGGTAGATTCGTGGTAAGTAGGGTGTTGAACACTTGAAGCGAGGTTAAATATCTTAATTTATTAATATTTTGGTTTACTAATCTAAGTTAATTCTAATCTAAGTCAAACCTATGCTAATCCTATGTTAGTTCTACTCCTAATTCTAACAGGTAAAAGGGGGGTTTCAGCCTGAGAGACTGGCATGGGTTTGGTTGGTGACTACAATTAATTCAAGACACTTTAACCCAAGCGAGCAAATTAACAGAAGATAAAAGAGCGGTCGAGCCTTATGATAGAAAACTGTATTAGCCATCATTAATCTGATTAGAATGTTGGTTTGTTTATTAAGTGCAATTATTACTTATCTCGATGAGGCATATCATTCTTAGACTTAGGCGGGACTTCATCCTAAGACCTAGACACATTAATTATGTCATAATTAAAGCATCCGCATAAAGCATCCTTATTTGTTGATTATAATCTATCTTAGGGATTAAAGCAATGGTGATCTTGTTAAACCCTAGCTCATAGAGACTTTACCCACTTACTGCTTAAGTCCAAACTATTAATGGAATCAGGAACATTATTTGTTGATTATCTAGATTCACTCACTAGTCAACAGTTCAATAAACAAGGCAATTTCATTAACTAGTTAAGCCATAAGGTATCCTTAGCTCGATTTAGAAGAAACAATATTGTGATCATATGATTTAGATGATATAAATTACTATATGGGAGCTATACCGACATCTAGATTAATTGGTCAGTATAACTAAATCCAGTTGAATGATAGTTGCAATAACCAAACAGCATGTAACAAAGTTTATATATGATAAACATAAACAAAGCATTCAACAATAAATTAGAAATAGAGATATAACAAACCAAACATTCTAGATATTCATAATAAATGGCTAATACCGAAGGTATTAGCCTATCAAACATCATAATTTATATTAAGAGTAATTTTTTTAGCCAAGGGTAAACTACAAGTTAACGAATGATGCCCAAAAATTGAAAGATTACAAAAAGATATAAAATTGACTTTTGTGGTTTAGGTATCGAGAATATGATTTAGCACACTTAAAACTCATTTTTGAGTTTTGTATTTATAGGGTCTAGAGTCGGTGTCGATACGGCATATCCAATGTATTGGATATGGCGTATTGGGGTTTCTTAGAGTAGGGACCACGTTTGAGATCTTCCAGAATATTCACATACTATATTTCTAATACGGCATATTGGTCTTCACTAGATACGGCGTATTAAACTTGTTTCCTTTGTGGTCTTTGGTGAGTGCAGGCACAGATACGCCGTATCTTCCTTGATGGATACGGTGTATTGGTTGTGAAAATAGTAATCTTCAAAATATATTTGTTTAAGATCTAGAATGCGCGCCTTTTGCTAATATTCACCAAGTACTTCATAATTACTGCAATTCTTAAATATAAATGATTAAGTAAAAATTCTTTGCAATAATTATACAAAATGGGTTAATTACATGGGATAAATAATGCTATTAAATAGACGTTATTTGATGTCATCAGGTTCATATACAATAACAATTCAACACATAATTCAAATTCCATTAAGAACAAGTTAAATCATGAAGCAAAATATATTGACCTATGTCAACAAAAACTAAAATCATGTTTAATTGCATTAAACCTAAAAAAACTACGATCATAGTCATTGCAACCATAAAAAATTCATGATTAACACATAACATGATGATCAAATACATAAATCAAACATTAAGAACATTTTTAGTCATGAAGTAAAAAACATTGACTTAGGTCAATAAAACTAAAATCATGACTAAAGTTCTAACAACAGTTCTTAAAATCTAAGGTCCTACGAGCTTGCAATCACCATCCTATGGTTGTTGGTTTGAGAGATGATTGAGGCGCTCAAGGATGTAGTTCAACATAAACCTCATCTCATTTTGAAGATTGTTGACAATAGTTTCGGTTCGTTGACAATGGGGACATGCGTGTTCTTGAGTTTAAGAGATAGTGGGACCTTCTATCCATAGTGATTGATCAAGAGGGAAAAATGTGCTTGATGGCGGAAGTGATGTTCTAAAAGGTGGTATTGTGGTTGTGGAAGTAGTGGTGAAGTGGAATGGTGGTGTCATTTGAGGATAAGTGGTGGTGAATGGAGAAATAAGACTATTTTGCACATTTTATGCGTTTTGGATTGTGGCTTAAATGTGACAGTCGAAGTTTTAGAATTGTCTAAGTTATTGCATCACTTGATTTATACTTAAGAATGGTTCGGGTTGAGCACACATTCTACTTCTAGAGAGATTGATTGGAGGGAAAGATGCCTCAAAGTCCATAAGTGTTGGTATAGGGAGTATTTGGGAGAGACCTTGAGAGTGACCTTGAGAGTGACCTTGAGAGATTGATGGTGGTGGTGGATTGGAGTTCCTTGGTGGAAGATCATCCAAAGTGGTTAAGTAAGGATGCGGTTTAAATGGCGAGCTAGAGAAGACAAGAGCCATAGGAACTAGGGGTAATATGTTAGTCCCTTAAGAAGGGATTGTTTGGCTAATTATTGGTGGAGGGATTATAAGAGCAAAGGTGGTATCTAGGGTGGCGCTTATAGGAATGTTTTGGATTGGAGAGGATTCATTTGATGAGAGATCAATGACATTAGTTCTTGGTGCTTTTCTTGGTGGATTTTGGGTGGAAGAGTTAGCACTTGAGGCCATGAGGGTGATGATCAAGGAAAGGATTTAGAGCTGGTTATTTGTAGATTTTAGATGGTGATAACAAGCTCTTACTAGAGTCTAAATTTATATTCAAAACCCATGCAAAACAATAAATGTCTAAGCCACTAACTTTTCTCAAAACTTAATCATTAGCACCCCTTTTTAAGTCAAACAAGAAAGAACTAGGTATTGGGTTAGCTTAATACAAGTCTAACTAACATATTTATGAGCTTAGTTTAAAAAGCTATCACCCAAAAATGAGCAAATGCTCTCTGTAGAACCAACGAGCCCGATTCCATTGGCTCTATGGAACCAGATTTGCTGCAGATAGAACCAGCTGCAACAGCTAAAGTCCCAAAAATTTCTATTTCTCTAGTAGTGGTCTAAACGCAATCCTAATACTGTTTTTCCTTTTCTTTTCTAGATCAAAAATCAATGCTAGATGAACCTAGGTAAATGGGAGAAGCAAAAGTGTTCTTAATAAAAAAATCCTACTAAACCAAACGCTCCTTAATGCAAAAGTGTTCTTAGTCCTACAAGGTTATACTAAACCAAACGTTCCTTAATAACAAAACCAAACAATATAAGATATAAGATAACATCCATAAAGCTTGAACGATTAAGTTTAGGACACATCATACAAGTTTTCAAGCATAAAAAGCGAGATAAGAAAGATTATTCAAAAGTTTACAAGTACCAAATGGTTTAAACCAAACAAGTTCATTAGACACAAACCCCTTTTGTCGCTCACACCTTTACTTTTTCTTCCCCTAGGTTAGAGAGGAAATGACCGAGACACTTGAACATCTCCTTGGTTTGCTTGAATTCTAGTGACTCTCCTCTTTGATGGGTGAAAGCTGATTGATGTAGGGAATGGGTTCAAGCGTGAAGTTGTTTACGAGATCATTTTCTTCTTCTAGACAAGTAGAGGAAGAGGTTGACTCGTATGATTTAAAAGGGGCGAGAGTTAGGAGGCGAGGCCTTTTTCTACCTGGCATGATCCTGAAGACCCTCTTTTCAAAGAGAGGGATCATCACGTGATCCATAAGATAGAGTTCATCCAAGAATGCATGAGGATGGGCGACGCGAACATGCTCAAAAAGTCAAGTGAGAAGCATTCCACAGGGAAGAGTCATATCGGCACTTTTGGTCACACTTACCATTCTTTTGGCAATGTAGGTTGCAAGATTAAAGTGTTTTCCAATGGTAAGACAGTAGATCATGTAGTAGAGATAAGCATTGGGATGGTCCTTGTTTCCCGTGAGGCTTACGGCATTCTCACTAAGGATGATTTCCCATTTTTTAAGATTGGTTTTCAATTCGGATATGACCATTTGGAAGGGGTCGAGGGTAACGTCTACTCCTTTGACCTTACGAGTCTTACTAGGAGGTCTAAGGTAGAAAAGGGCATCACGAATTGGTAAGGGATCCTTATGAGGGGTGGATAAATGTCCAGATTTGAATCAACACCATTTGGTAGGGATGAGATGGCCCATTCAGAAGTGAACATACATACTCAATGACAAGGAATATGAAGAATGCGGGCAAATTCCTCAAGATAAAGTGTGATTTTGACATTTCGAATGATGAAAGCGATGGAGAGGGTTCCATTCAAGCTACGAATAAGACGAACACATTTGTAGAATTTAAGAACAAATACCAGGAAATTTTCTCATTGATATCGAGAAAGAAATCAAAACCAATAGCCATGAAAGTAGGGCAAAGGTTAGGTTGTATGAAGGGTCAATGACACGACCTTCATGGAGCAATTGGTGTTAGAGAGATTTGTAAATTTTTCTTTCATGTTCGGCAAGGTTTTGGGTTCGGTGGTACATAGGGATGTAATGTGCGGTGTCATGATGATCAACGTGGATGGATTTTGGCCTTTTTGACCTAAGAGAAAACACGACCAAAAGAGAATCAAAAAAGTTCTGATTTATGAATAATTTTGTCGAAAGAGCACATAAACTCACATTGTCGAGATTAGAGTAGTGTTGTTGAACTCCTTTTCCTTATGATGATTACCTTTTATCCAGTTTTTACGGTTATTAACAATGTCAAAACCAAATTTTTTTTTATGTTGAGTTTATATGCATGAGTTACTTTTTCAACGAAGAACAAGATGCAATTCCTAACTAATGTTATCCCATATACTTAACTATGTTAAATTTGTCGATGAATTGATTTTTTTATTTAGACTCCTAAAAACAAAAGGGGAATGAATCTAGGTTTAATTCAAAGAGATGACTTAAGATTAATACTTACAAATAGATGATTTGCATGATTTGGAAGTCGATAAATCTGAAAAATTGGTTATGGTAGATGCAGTCAATGGCGGTTCCTTTTGGAAGAGAATATGGAAACAATGAAGTGAAAAGGGAGGACTAATGTTTTTGTCCTATCAGATTGCCTGTCCCGCCGGTTCTGTTGATCAAAGAGAACCGACTTTGTTAACCAAGAGAACCAGTCAGGGTTATAAGTGAAATATATTTATTAATATTTTTTATTTTATATAATAATTATATATATATATATATATATATATATTTGTAATGATATGATTATACATTTTGAAAGTTTTGTATATTTGGGTGTATATTTAATTCTCCTTATTTGTGGAGTGTTAGCCTCAATTTATTGAGTCGAACAAGGAAGCTCGGTCACTCTACGATGGAGCTTCGGTCTTTAATTAGTTAATGTTGTAATAAGATAATATCGAGAATCGGGCTCGATAGTCAATCTAATATTGTATATGTTTCGGGTTTAATCCCAAGCAAAACCCGAGCCCGGGTCCTAGTTAAATATTCCGCGCGTCACATTAATGTGTAGGGTATATAATATATTTAGGATATTGTTCTCTAAAAGAAAATATCTATATATATGAGATATTTTCTTTTAGAAAATATCTAATCTAATTCTCATTTCTATCAATTTATTTTCCATCTTTTTTCTCTCAACTCTCTCTCATATCTCTCTCATTTTCGTCTCTCTCTCTCTCTAGTTTCTTGGATTCGTGGTTCGTGTTATGAAGTGAAGCATTAAATCGGAACCTACAATTGGTATCAATCGCCTCGGGTGGATTTCGTGGTTTGTTTTGTTGTTATAAGCCTATTGGAATCGGCAGTTAGGAAGCGTTCGTTTTGGTGATACTCGGGTGAAAAGAAGAGAAAAAACGAGCAGAAAAACGTTGGCACCGAACGCGTGAAAAACGAGAAGAAAATTTGTACGATCGAACAAGCGAAAAACGTCACGATCGAACGAGCGAAATTTTCGAGGACCGAACGAGCGGACCGAACTAGCGGATTGAACTAGAGGATCGAACGAGCGGACCGAACTAGCGATCGGAACTAATAGACACGAACTAGCCGGTTACCAAAAAGCAAAAAGAAAAAAACAAAAAAAAAACGAACGAGCGGAATCGACGTCAGAGGAATCAACGAGCGGTACCGAACGAGCCTACCGAACGAGCGGATCGAACGAACGGACCGAACGAGCGGAACCGAACGAGTGAACCGAACTAGTTGAACCGAACGAGCAAATTTTTTTTGGACCGAACGAATTTTTTTTTCCTAGCAATCTTGTGTGAAGAAAACGGTTTCAGTAAAACAGCCATAACTTTTGATCCGTAAGTCCGTTTTAGGCCCGTGACCTCTCAAATCGAAGAGAAAAACGAGACGGATCACGCCATAATCACCTTTGGCAGGTTAAGGATTTTTCGAAGCCCAAAAAGCTTGTTTTCTATGATTTATTGACATTTTTCAGTTTTTTCTGGAATTTTTGGCCGCTGATTCCGCATCAAATCATTCACGTGTACTATTATTCGTAAAAATCCGTAATTCATTATCGGTTTTAATCATAGACGTGTAAAATCCCGTGAACGTGAATTGCTTACACAACCACAACTTCAATCACATCATATCCACTTAAGATCCAACAAATCTTTTACACTTCACAATACACGATAAAATGGAAAAGAAAGATACCTTATCTTCGTGTTCAGATTCAGAAATACAACAAATGCAACTAATTCAAAATAAATCAAAAGAAAGTTGCATGGTATCTTTTCAACGACTTCATTCACACCTCAAGTATCTTTCAAACAACGACTTAAAAGGAAGTCAGATACCGAAGGAGATTCAATACGCGCAATAATCTTGCAACACTCTTTGGTCAAGATCTAGAGACTTTCACGGGCACAATGTTTTCTAGTACATGGATCAACTACAAAAGCAACTTGACAACGAAGAATTTCAAGAGAATTGGAACCATGTCTGCGTTTAAAGTAGCTCCAGACACACTATAACCAGTTTTCACGATGTTCATCAAGTCACGTTTTGATTTGGATGATGAACATGTTGACATGACCCAACAAATTCATACTTTACACACGACTCGATATTCCAGAATTCCGTACACCAACTGATCCAACAACATGGAATCTGTTAAGAAAGTTCGATTGGGGAAAGACACAACATAAAATGAGTATAAAGATAGGGTGAATGAAAGACAAATCCAGATCAACAGAGGATAAGCACTGATACGAGGATTGCATTGAATGCGTGGAGATGCTAGTTCAGTTATCTTTGAAAGCAATGGGACAGAATCAAAAAGCCGATACAAGCAGCAGATCAGGAATGATCACATGTTGATGATGCAATATCAGACCCATAAAATAATGAAGAGGCAAATGGCTTGAGGTACAAACGACTGCTGACATCAATATCTTAGCTGAACAACAACATACGAAGCAACCTGATTCAATAATGAAGGGATGAGGTGACCCATAATGCTGAACAATGCCATGACATACGTCTTTGCCCTGCAAAATTAACTGGTGACAAGACAATTGTACTCAAGATCATCACTCGATCTGAAAATGTTTGATCTCGAAAAAGAATGTTGTCCGTTTCAAAAATATTTGGAAAACTCGAACACATGTATCAATCTTGAACTACAAATTACAAATAAAACAATGTTTTAAATCAGGGCAACAAATGTCAATATTTTGAAAGAAAAGGTAGTGAAGCCAAGGTTAAACAATGACATCCGATGTAATTGAAAACACTAAACTCGAATTGGAACATAAAGTGGCTACGTTACTCAAGGAAAATGAGACTTTGAAAAGGCATTACAAAGAAATGTTTGATTCTATCAAGACAACGAGAGCTAAGAACATAGAACACACAACTTCTTTGATTGCAACCAATGATAAATTCAAAGCTCAAATTCAGGAAAAAGGGTTGCAGTTGCAGCATTAAAAATGAGTTATGAAATTAACAGAAATAGTGTGAATAATACTAAGTGTACAAAACCACAATCTGGGAAACCGGTTGACAACCACTCAAAAAACCAATCCCGTTGTTAGACACCGAACTGCTTTAAGTCTGAAAGACCTAGAAATTTCAAAACCACGGTTGCCTCCCAAGTTGATGTGAACAACATTTTGTTAAACGCAGTCACACACATTATCTGCCTAAAGAAGAGAATCGCCCCTCGTAAAACCCATCACATGATTGCTACCAAGCCAGCAGTATAGCCTCAAACGACATAGTCATATCACTACCTAACGAAGCTACGAAAAAAGACACATTAACACTCTAGGATCCCTAGAAATTTCTGACTCTACACATTTTGTTTACTCGACAATCAGAATGGTCTTTAATGCCAATCATGGGGAAATAATCAAACCCCCACCCCGGCCCCCCTTTGTAATAAAATATCCGTGAAAGAAGTCAACTCGCGTCTAAGGTTCCATCAATAAAGACAACAAACAGAAACAAACCCCAAGAGCAAATAGTTCCAACGAAACCAAAAAGACAGATCCCAAAAGACATAGGTTTTCAATCAACAAGACTACCATCGTGCCATGAGAAAACAACATGTCCTAGATCTTGTCTTAGTGGCAACCAACGGTAGAATTCTAAAGACTGTTTGTCTTAGATGTTCCAACAGAAATACATTCCCTCTAGCACAAACAAAGGATGAAAGTAACCCCCAAATGGTTCAATGCAGATATCACTAACCACAGGTATACAAAACAGCTCTTAATGTCAGAGCATGTACTCTCTTAAGTACAGGTTACAATCGTTCAATCCTAACAGAGGAAGGACACAGAGTTGTGCAAGAAAAGAAGATATCGCAGAAAAACAGGAGCTTCAAGGAATATTGGTCTAATGAATCAATGTAAAGACGTTTTGAACTCATAAACATTCAAGCCCTCGGTCGTCCATGTCAAATGGCGTCTGCGGAAAATAACACTTCCGCCCCTTCCTCAATGTTTAAAAGGATGTTGATCGCACAGATCAAGCCTCGTTCCTTCATAGCAAGATGTCTGTTCACATCAGTTCAGGCCTCGTTCTGCACAAATGACTTCTGAACATAACCGTTCAAACCCGAATTCAAGACCACAAAAAAAGCAATAACATCAAGTTTCAAAGCGGGTTCAAAATGTTCCTTAAGCAAACAAGACAGCTACATCAAGACAAGAGTTGGAATTACTATTCCACCATCATATAGCAATGCTGAGGACAACAGGTAAATAAATACAAAATCATAAAATCAAAAAATTTCCAAAAAGATTCTTCTCGACATGTCTCTGGAATCGTAACATTTACGCTTAGAAATGTCCGATTAACATTGACACGCGTGTGTAAATAAGTTCGAGCGAGAGTTGCAAGAGTTTTCAAAACATGTCATTTTCTAATTTTTCTAAATGGCTTATTGCAAATGTCAACATAACCCGATTCCAATAAAGGAAGGTTTATAACTTTCCGCACAACGAGAAAATTAATATTTCTCGGATCTTGAGCTGTTTCCTTACAAACATTCAATGTTTTAGCTCAAGAAAAAGGATAGTGTCGTTTCAGTACGCTTACCCTTAAACCGTTAGAAGATTAAGTCCTCTAACATTATGGTTTTTTCAAAATTGAACACAATTTTTCAAGAATTTCTCGATGATAATTCCCTAATCTTTCAAAATTATTGTTCAACACTCCATCCCTCAAAATGTTTTCAAAAGACAAACAATTTTACAATTGGATCCTATTTGTGAGGAGGAGTTTTTCTTTTCGAAAAAACAAATTTCAAATTTTTTGGTTACATCATCAACGACCATTCTTAAGTAACAAAACCTTATCGAAAAAGTTCAAACCATTCATGCTGAGCCATATTTCTCCTTTTCCTCCACAGAATTTTCAGACATATTTTAAATCACAAGGTATTTCAAAAACTAAGTGTTTATTATTTAAAGATAAGGGGAGAAAATTATTTAAATATATCTAAAAAGGACTCAAAGTGCTTGAAGAAAAGTTTATGTACGAATCGTATACCAACCAACATCTTAATTTCAAGTGACGATTCTGAATTCCATAAATGTGGTTAGGTTAAGGGGAATCAATCCTATGATCAACCTAAACCTGGAGGATCTACCCAAGAGAACCAAAGTTAAAATTGCAATCCTTAGGTATGATTGGAGATGAATTTATATGGGAATAATGCCGACTAAGATTGATTTAACACTGAACAATCACATCAAGGTGTTATAATGACGTCTTGGTAAAGCATGGAAGGCGTTGAAGACACAGAAAGAAATGTATGGATAAAGGTCTAAACAAAGAAGCCCGTCCCCACAACCCCTTTAACGGCAAAAACCGGTCAATACATAGCTGTCAAATTCACAATTGATGTTGACATTGAAAACCACATCATGAACCCAGTGAATGCAATTGCACAAGCAACTCCTTCCCAGCTCATTCGAGTTTCTCTCAACAAAACTGGTCTCATTTGTCACGGAGATACATCCTTATCTATTGAACCGATCTCACTTCCGAATTTTGAATTGAATAGGTGAATATGCTCCAGCCTCCGAGTACTAAAACCCAAAATGCAACTAATCGAGTCCTAAGCCAAAAGATCAATCAAAATCCTCGTAAGGACACATTCCATTTCAACACTGTTGAACACATCAGGTTCACAAGCTTAATCAAGAGTCCTACGCAATATCATTGGATATTGCTAGAAACATTAGAGTGATACTCTTTAGTATTCACAATGACGAATGGAAATCCTTCCATTGTCAACATCAAACAGCACTGCGGTAGGTGACTTGCGAGATACTATATGAATCAAACTTGTGACAACTGGATATCGATTTGGTCCAGTAAATGAATTGACGGTTAGAGAATGGTTGATAAAAACTTAACACTCTCGATGTGTTTACAAAAACGCTTTAACGAGTGTCCCTCCGAGAGATTTTTAAATCAATATTTCTCGTTAAATCACTAACTAAAACCTGCAGGTCAAACGGTGGTAACGCAACCTCAATCCCATTCAAATCGCATCTTCGAATACATATATCTAGAAAGCTCAGATTTAAAGACAAAGACTTTCCGCAAACTCTGATTTGAAGCTTTCAAGATATGCAAAATAGAGCATGTATGGTCAAAGACACAAGATCGCAAGATGGCAAAGACGACAAAGACAAATGACAAAGCTCAAAGTCATGATCGCAAAGCATGAAAGGAACAAGCCTACAACAGAAAACGAAAAGACAAAGACCAAGAACATCTCGAGCTTAAACGACAAAAACAATCTCACTGAATCTCATGAAGGATGTCATCATGAACTCACTTCGGGGAGATGTTAGCCTCATTTTTTGATCAATAAAGGAAGCTCGTTCCCAAAGAGTTCAATGACCTCACTTCGTGGGAGATTGTTAGCCTTAAAATATTAAGTCGAACAAGGAAGCTCTCACTCTATACGATGGAGCTTCGGGTCTTAATTTAGTTAATGTTGTAATCAAGATAAATGGGGAATCGGGCCCGATAGTCAGATCTATATTGTAATGTTTCGGTTTAAGTCCCAAGCAAAACCGAGCCCGGGTCCTATTTAAATATCCAGCGCGTCCACATTAAATGTGTAGGGTATATATATATATATTTAGATATTTTCTAAAAGAAAATATCTATATATATATGAGATATTTTCTTTTAGAAAATATCTAATCTAATTCTCATTTCTATCAATTTCTTTTCCATCTTTTTTCTCTCAACTTTCTCTCATCTCTCTCTCATTTTCGTCTCTCTCTCTCTCTCTAGTTTCTTGGATTCGTGGTTCGTGTTATGAAGTAAAGCATTAAATCGGAACCTACATGGAGGTATACAAACAAGACAAAGCAAAGAAGGACGGATACGAATAAAGCATGGGGAAACAAAGAGTTTTAATACATATATTTCATTTCAATGCACAATGTGATACAAAGGATAGGATATACAATGGAAATATAAAAAGCTAAAACAAAGAACACGTCTCCATGCGGGAACTTGAACATTGGATAGAGGAGTGCGAGCAATGAGATGATAATGATGATCAAGATAGGGCTAAGAACTTCCAAGAGAGCTTCCATGGTGATTCAGATATTTAAATAAGAGGTAAAGTGGAGAGGTTTGATTTTTGAATTGCGTGAGAGTGTTTGTGGAGGGGAGGAGTTTATATAAAGAGGATGTGCTGTTGGTTTGTATGAGAGAATGTGAGAGAGATTTGAATTTTGAATGGCTAGGCTTAATACCTGTAATATCATGTTTGGATAGCATGATATAACTAAAGGACAAATTATTTGAAGAAGTCCTAGGGAGGAAGTTGTCAAGGTGTGCTTGACTCAAATACTATAATCATATTTAAGGAAATAACACAAACCACATAACATAATACAATTAATTCACTTATAAAGCAATTAAATTTAGTACGACAAAGGGGAGTGTACCTTTTCATGATTTTAGTCCAAGGAAGATGTACATGATCCAATTTTTTTTGAGAAGATGTATGTATAATAATTTTTTTGAAACACACTCAAAGGATTTTGAAATATATGATTTAGCCTAATTATTTTATTTTAAGCCCGAAAATAATGAGATATTCAACAGAGCTCGCGGTTTCATTGGTTAAGCTTGGCCGGTTCCTTTCTCACATGGAACCAGCAGAACCGGTTTGTTAGGCCACACTCAAGATTCGGGACAGTCCAGCAAATACAAGCTTAATACATAAACTAAGGTATTTATTAGATTTTAAGTGGAGAAGGTTTTTAGAGTACCTTAGAGAGCATCAAGTAAACCGAGATCATTTAATGATTCTTCATTCATCCCTTTACACAAGAAAAGAGTATATGATACAAATATATATAATTTGTAGTTTTCGAAATTCATTTGATTGGTTTATAAAGATTTTAAAATAAAGTTTATTTTAAAAAGATTTGATAACATTCTCTTGATACCAATTATAGAAAACTAGAGGGGGGGGGGGTTTCAATAGTTTTCCTAATTAAAATTTCAATTTAATTGTTTGTAGATCTATTTGTTTATATGTGTGTTTTATGACGATTAATAAACATAGAACATAAAGGATATAAGACATGAATATTTATAGTGGTTCGGCTACAAGGTCACCTTCCTTGCCATACTCTACTCCCTGAGTCACCTACTCGAGAGTTCGAATCCACTAGTCACCAATACTTCTTCAACCGGCGAAGAAGCCTCACAACGTCGCTTACACCTTTTAACTGTACAAAGCTAAATACCGAATTCTTCACAAGGTAGAATCAAACCAACATCCGCTTACCCTTTATGCAGTACTAAGCTAAATACTGTGTTCCAACAATGAGGAACAAACGCCACAATGCTTACCCTCAATTAGGTGCTAAGTAATACACTAAGATACAACAAAGATAGATACTACCCTACGTATCCTATCGACTACAATACACTTTCCCAAATGCTCTATGTACAATATGATACACGAGTCCATAATTTATGATGATAAATGAAGCTTGGAGATCGGTAGACAGATCTTTAAAAGATGAGAGATACTCGCTACAAGTAATTCTTGATGCTTGATCTCATATGCAAAAGTCGGTAAATCTTCTCTTATTAAGAAATTCACCAAAATACAAAAATGAAAAGGACATGATCAATGATCAGATATTAGTTGAATATGAGAGTGAAAAACTATTCTAATTGATGTCTAAAACAAGAAAAAATGACTTGGTATTTATAGGCTTGGAAGTTACTGTAGCCCGGTTCCATTGTCTCAATGGAACCGACAAGTGCAATGTAATTGAACCGGCCAATACTGTAGCCCGATTCTTAGCGGTTCCATCACCACAATGGAACAGGCCAGTGCAATTGGAGAGAACCGGCCATCTGACAACAAATCCGAATTTAGATTTCAAAAAATATTGTCTAGATATGTTTTGAGGTCATGCATGATGTATACAATATTTTTCTTTTATAGAAAAAATATCTCTTAGTGTATAATTTGTTAATATATGTTTAAGTCTTATTTTGCACGTTTATTCTAAAAAGAAGTATTTATATAAAATCTAACAAAGTAAATATATATGATGTGTGAGATAAATGAGATGATAGTTGAGTTAGAAAACTATTGGTTTAAAACTAGTAAACTTTATTTTCTACTTCTGATTAATTTATGTTTTGTTATCGACAAAACACGGATAGATCGTAAAATATAAATAAATGTTTTTACGGTTCATTTGTATTAACATAATATAATCATTAAAATTCAATCAATAAATCACATGGTACAAATCAAACTAAGTAAAAAAATTAATATACTCTTTTTAAGGTTGGACGGTATGGGGGAAAATGAAAGGTGAGTTGCAAGGTGAGTTCTAAAATGAAAGGTGAGTTGCCATTCCACCCTATTAAACTCACGCATGAGTTTGAATACCAAGGGCGACTGACTCACCTTTGGTGACTTGTGTGAGTGCGTGTGTTTTTATTATTTTTTATTTTGGTTGTGACTGTAAGTGGGTATTTAGTGGGGTATATTTTATATAAAATAGGTATTTTAATAAAAGGTGAGTTTGTGATGACCACTACGGTTGAAAAATAAGTTGTCGTGAGTTAAGTGAGAGGAAAGAGAAAGATGAAGTGACGTTGAGATGGAATGTGAGTTTGGTTCTGCCATACCATCCAACCTAAAGACACTAAAATTTTCACAAAATAAGCATTAATACATATTATTAAAAAAAAGTAAAAAATTAAATGGCATATGTATGTCATTTATTGACTAATTTTTTTTGTTTTGGTAACTATGGTTTTCGGCTTTTTGGCTGACTAATCTACGGGGTTTGAACCCACCACCATAAAGACTCAAACCAGGTAAAGCACTCACTTTTTAGGAGGTTGGCGTGACTACTTAAATGTTGAAGGAATTAAACTTGAGACCTTACACATTATAGAGTGACAGTCACAAGCCTTTTTGCCACTAAGACACATTTTCTTGGAAATTTAGAGCAATTGTGAGAATCGAGTTATACTTGGAAATGGGTTTAGAGGTATGGAGTGCACACCCATCAAGTCACTAATTTTTCCTGAGTCTTTTAGTGGTTAGATTAAATGGGCGGTTTCAAGATTAAATGTTTGTAACCACCTTTACCTATTAAATGGGCGGTTTCAACATTAAATGTTTTTAACAACTTTGACCTATTCAAATGCCAGGTTTGACTGCATTAAATGACCATGTTTAATTTGGTCATGTAACCACTAATTTCTAAAATTATGGAAGCTAATTATGGAAGAGATTAATGGGCCAATTAATCTCCCATAATTTCTGTTGACTATGGTTTGAGTAAATCCCCTATAAATAGGGATCACAACTGCATGGAAAAACACACAGAAAAACATAAACACTTAGAAGCGAAGGGTTTTTGATTTGTGCCTAAAACAAGAACAAACACTTAGTTTTATCCCAAGGAGGTATTCGTGTAATCCAGACATAGGGTCGAATAATCTTCTTTGGAAAGTGATTAGACGACTTCAAGTAATATCAAGTATCCTTCATTGGTAATTAGCTAGGCATTGATTATCTTCACCATGTTATGGGCTCTCTAATAAACCAACAATCAAAGAAGATTATCTTGTGATAATCAATGGATGTCGCTGCTATGAAACACATGTATTTAAAGTTTGCCAAACTGGACAAGTTTAAAGGGGTGGACTTTAGGAGATGGCAGAAGAAGATGCACTTCTTGCTTTCCAGCATGAGTGTGGTGTATATGCTTACTACTTCTATTCCTAAAGATGGTGAGAATGCTACCATGTAACAAATCAGGAAGAGAAATAAGTGGGATAATGACGACTATGTTTGCAGAGGTTTAATCCTAAATGGTATGTCTGATCCTTTATTTGATATTAACCAAAATGTTGAATCTTTCAAAGAACTATAAGATTCCTTGGAGGTCAAGTATATGGCCGAGGACGCATCAAGTAGGAAGTTCCTTGTTAGTAATTTCACAAATTTCAAAATGACTAATTCAAGACCAGTTATGGAACAATACAATGATATTCTTGATATACTTGGTAGATTTACACAACATAAGATGAACATGGATGAGGCTATTCAGGTCTCTTGTATCATTAATAAACTCCCTCATTCTTGGAAAGATTTCAAGTACACCTTGAAACATCAAAAGGAGGAATTAACTCTTGTTGAGTTGGGCAGTCATATGCATATTGAGGAGTCTTCCAAGGTGCAAGATAATGACAAGCCAAAAGGAAACAATGTTGTTGGTCCTTCAGTTGTCAATACGGTGAAGCATAATAACTCTTTCAAGTATATTGACAACAAGGGTAAATGTAAGCATCAGGACACCAAAGCTGATCCTAACAAGAAGTCTAAAGTGACTTATAGGAAGTGTGGGAAACCTGAACACTTGAAAAAAGATTGCAAAGGTGGAAAAGTTGGCAACAAGGCCAATGGTCCAGGCATAAATGGTTCAGTGGATGGTTCTACCAACCCATTGAAAGGTTAGAATATGTTTAATAAATCTCTTTAGGTTTATTATATTACATATGTATTTGAGGCTTTTTTGTGTAGGATGATGATGTTGCTTGGTGGGTTGACTTGGGAGCAACTATGCATGTGTGTAAAGATAGATGTTAGTGTGCATGAGTGTACAGATAGATGTTGGTTCAAGACCTATGAGTCACTGAATGATGGATCTATTCTTCACATAGGAAATGAGTTAACAGTCCTGGTGCATGGACGTGGTTGTGTAGATCTTAGATTTAGTTCAGGAAAGATTATTTCTTTGTTGAATGTTTTGCATGTTTCTAATATTAGGAAGAATTTGGTTTCAAGTAGTATTTTGAACAATTGTGGTTATAAACAAGTGATTGAATCTAATAAATTTGTTTTATCCAAACATGGTGTGTTTATTGGTTTTGGTTATTTGAGTAATCAAATGTTTTGGCTTAATATTATTAATGATAATATTGGTTCGACCTTTATGTCAACCTCTAAACTGAATGATTCAATGATATGGCATGCTAAACTGGGCCATGTCCACTTTAAGAGGATTCAAGATATGTTTAAGGATGGGTTAATCCCAACTTTTGACATGGACACTAAAAAGTGTAAGACTTGCATGCTGACCAAAATAACTAAGAAACCATTTCAAGATGTAAAACATGAAACTAAAGTTTTAGAGTTGATCCATAGTGACCTATGTGATTTTCATGCTACCCCCTCATTAGGGAATAAGATATACTTTGTGACTTTTATTGATGATGCTTCTAGATTTTGCTATGTTTATTTATTACATACTAAGAATGAAGCATTAGATAAATTTAAAGTATTCAAAACTAAAGTTGAATTACAAAAAAGGTCCTTGATCAAAAGATTCAGGACTGATAGGGGAGGTGAGTACATGGATACTCTGTATTTTCAGTATGTTGGTATTATTCATGAAATGACTGCTCCATATACTCCACAACAAAATGGTATATCTAAAAGGAAAAATAGGGTACTAAAAGAAATGGTTAATTCCATGTTGTCCTACTCAAGACTGAGTCAAGAGTTCTGTGGTGAAGCTATGTTAACAGCTTGCTATTTATTAAATTAGGTTACCAATAAAAGGAACATGATAACCCCTTATGAACTCTGGACTAAAAGAAAACCAAACCTGAACTACCTCAGGCTTTAGGGTTATAGGGCAGTTGTAAGACTCCCTGATCCAAAGCTAAGAACTTTGGGTGAAAAAGGCATTTAATGTATCTTTGTTGGATATGCTGAGCATTCTAAGGCTTTTAGGTTCTATGTAACTGAACCCAATGAATCAGTTTCAATTAACTCAATAATTGAATCAAAGGATGCTATCTTTGATGAGAATATATTCTCTTCAGTCCCTAGACCAAGCCTTAGGATTCCTAATGAAACTGAAGACATTGGTGGTTCAATGGTTCCTGAAAAGGTCACTGAAGAGGTTGTGACTCAACAAGCTAAACCAAGCTTAGGAAAAGCAAAAGGAATAGGAATCCAAAGAACTTTGGACCTGAATTTATATTATACTTAATTGAAGGAACAAAGGATGAGGTCTCTGACCAACACTCCTATTTCTTTAATGTTGAGGATGATCCCAAGACATTTAATGAAGCAATGAAGTCTCAGGATGTTGCTTTTTGGAAAAGAAGCAATTAATGATGAGATGGATTCCATCATGGGTAACAACACTTGGGTGTTAGTTGATCTACCTCCAAGATGCAAACCTCTTGGTTGCAAATGGATCTTTAAAAAAAACTAAAGGTTGATGGAACTATTGAAAAGTTCAAGGCAAGACTAGTCATTCAGGGCTTCAAACAAAAGTAAAGGATATAGTACTTTGATACTTATGCACTAGTGACACATATCAGTACCATAAGACTGCTGATTGCTTTGGCATCAATTCACAGTCTAATTATTCATCAGATGGATGTGAAGACAACTTTCTTGAATGGTGAATTAGATAAGGTAGTTTATATGAACCAACCTCAGGGCTTCATCATGCCTGGCAATGAAAACAAGGTGTAGAAACTGATTAAGTCTTTATATGGACTGAAGCAGGCACCTAAGCAATGACATCAAAATTTT
>BQNB010045804.1:0-41129 GCA_026074375.1 Tanacetum coccineum | reverse complement strand
ATGTTATGTCAAGTTATAGAAGTCGAGTTTCGGTCATTTTAGCCATGTATAAGATTGAAACAACAAGTTTTGTAGAAAATGAGTCATTTTGAGATTTTCATATAAAATCAACCGTATTAAGTTAGAAGTTGTGTCACCCGCCATTTTAAAGACAATTGAGTCTAGAAAGTCTCAAAGGTTGATTTGTAAGTTTCTAAAATAATAACAAAATGTCAATTTTTGGTCATGGCGTTTCCGCCAAAAGTTTTAAATATTTTTTTAAATGGGGCATTTCAAAAACACTTCGTGAAAAATTGTCCACACATTTTGACAATGTCATTTAATCTTGTCAATCCTCTATAACCACTAGTTCCACAACTAGTTCTCCATCTCCCAAACACCCCCTAATGATACGTTTTCTGTTAGCCTCACTTTTTAGTGAAGCTGGCGTCTTACACGTGAATTGGACTAGCTATAGACCAACTGCTAAACGCAGGGACTATTATTATATAAGTGGTATAGTTAGCTTTAGTATAGGCTATAAATACCCCTCATGTCTTTCCATGAGGACGTGGATGTTCATTTCTTGTTTTACTTTCTCTTTCTAATAAAACACATAGTTTATCTCACCATCTCTCTACTTTCTCTCACTAGAACACAATGATTATCTTATTGTTCTTTAATCAATCCCGGCCCCCCAAAAAGGTAGTTTTGTATCATGTGATAAGTGGTATCAAGAGCCAATGGGTGTTTTGTATTGTATGTGTTTGTTGTCTCGTGTTTCAAGCTTATTTCAGCTTATTTTCGTGGTTGTTTTTGTTAGAAAAAAACCATGACATATTTTTTCTCTTTTCAGCATGATTAAAACTTTCTAGTGTTTTAGCAGTTTTTTTAATATGTAAAGAAAGTTTTGAGCTTATTGGTTGTTTCAGCTTGTTTCGTGCTTATTTAAGCTTATTTCTGTCTTATTTCGAGTTTATCTCATACTGGTTTGGGCTTACTAGCCGGCTTATGTTGCTACAACAATTTTTTTAAGCTTATCTTGAAAAAAAAATTGGCGGCAGTTGTTTGGTCACCAAAGAAAAAGTACAAAAGTATGACAGTGACCAGCGGTTTGGTCACAGCGGTTTGGTGGCAGCGGTTTGGTGGCAGAGGTTTGGTGGTAGCGGTTTGTTAGTAGTGGTTTGGTGAACAGGTGCAGCGGTTTATTCTTTTTTTATGATCTATCTAAACGAAACTCTGCCCGTTTGAAAAGTCAACGACGGTTTGGTAAACTGTTGGCAGCGGTTTAGTGTTGTTGAATGTGGCAGCGGTTTGTGTAATCCTGTAACTCAAACCGAGTTAACTCAGTATTTACCGAGTTGACTGGGTCAACTCAATGAGTTTGCCAAACCGGTTACTACCAAGTCAGGGTCAACAAAAATGAAGAAAAAAAGGAAGACAGACTTGTAAACCATATCAACAACCAACATCAGTTACAACAACATCATTACACCATCAAAAATCCATTAACTAATCCTAAACTCATCGTCACAAATAATATCACCAACAAATGCATAATCTAATCTTATATTCCCATCATCTCATTCCAACAACAAACCAAAAATCAAACATCATCTTAACACCATCTTCAAACTCATTAGACTCGAATCTAAAGGAAAAAGATCTCAGTTTCATTTCTCATCGTGTGTTTACAGTAAATCAATATCATCAACAGATCAAGAACACAAGAAAGATATCACATCACTGATCTTTGAATGTAAAAGGAAAAGATTTCCTCATTTATTTCCAAAAAATAAAGCAAGAGTTATAACAATTATGTTACACTCTGCTTTTGATTCGTCATGTGACACGAACACATAAACAAAAACAAGAACCTACCCGAGACCTAGTAGAGATCTTGATGTCGTTGTTCTTCTTTTTTGGTGAATGTTTTACATAAGCAGAATTAATTGAAAAGGCACAAGGTGGATTCTTGGTGTTGTTCAGATTGAAGAAGAAATGATAAGGGTGTTTGTTTTGTGATCTCGTATGAAAAGGAATACTAGTGAGGTGTGTTGTTTGATTATTAAGTTGAAAGGAAAGGATGCCATAAAGATAGAACGTTTTGGATCTGGGTTTGTTAACTGAAAGGTGGGTGGCAACTGCGTGAAGGATGAGGAGGGTTAGGGTTATGTTAAGCGTGAAAGATATTAGGGATTGCACTTTTATATATCCCTAAATCCCTAAGTTACTTTTGGATCGGGTCATGTCTTTGTGTGGACCGAGTATTGAAATTATTGGGCCATGTAATTGCAAAAGGATGATGGGCTAATTTTTTGTTTGAATGAAAAATGGGTTGAATGTTTTGTGTTGATCTGGTGGAGTGAGATGGCAGGCCGGGGTTTATTGAATATAAAGTGGGCCGAATGTTTCAATAGTTGATGGTAACTGTTGAGTTGGGTTTTATATGGATTGGGCCGATTTATGATCTACTGGGCCAAAAATGTGTAAGGTTTATCTATTTTGGGCTCGTGTTATCGGATTTAGCCAAGTTTTAAAACACAATCATGTCGGGTAAAGTATACAAGACCGGGTTTTTATTACTTGGATGGGCCGTGCTTATGTTCTATTTTTTGAGCCCGATATCCGTTAACAATCACAACACAAGAAAATTCACAAACAACAACACAACAAACACAATACATTACACTAAAAACGATCCTTATCAAAATTCACCTTCACTCATAAAGGCTAGTATTGAATTTTTCATGACTACGGAGTTTTTGTCCGATGTTATTGATTTAAGATTGAAGTAGGCTTTCACGGGGTGTGTACTTATTTCGTCTTCGACAAAGATGACTTGTTTGGGCATATACGGTTTGTGATAAGTTGTTGTATTTTTTATATACTTTTGGGTGAGTATATGATACTTAGAGATTTGCCTCTGCACTGTTCTTCATCACGTGGATAGTACAAGATTAAGACACAAGTGTGGGAATTTGCTCTATTCTCGGGTTCGTTATATTGGGTTGTCTCCATCAGTGGTCATCAGTATTAGCCGACAGAATAGATAAGGGGATTTAGTTCGGGTTGATCAAGAGAGAATTGTTAAAGAGAGTACGATTCAATATCTTCTCACAGAGTATTGCTTATGCAATCACGGGTATATGAAGCTAAGTAAGTAGTTCCAGTTG
This sequence comes from Tanacetum coccineum, assembly GCA_026074375.1. NCBI lineage: Eukaryota > Viridiplantae > Streptophyta > Magnoliopsida > Asterales > Asteraceae > Tanacetum > Tanacetum coccineum. Next base: position 37,974 of record BQNB010045804.1, on the reverse strand, counting down.
ATATACGATGTACACATGAGTATGATGATTCCTTATTTAGTCATCATCCTGGAGGAAGAAATGTGTACATCCGGTACTTAGTTCATTTTTTATGTTATTTGATGTTACAGTTTCGACTACATAGCGGGATAAATTACTTTCACTCAGGACTTAGTTGACTTTGGTGAAACAATTTAAATGGGTACATTCGGGACTTAATTGATTTGATGTTACCGTTTCGACTACATAGAGGGATAAATTGCGTACACTCGGGACTTAGTTGACTTTGGTGTAGCAAGTCATACCATGTCTTTCCGGGAGGGAGAAAAGTGCATTTCCGGGTCTTAATTGATTTTGGTGCTACGGTTTTGATTTCGGTAAAGGGATAAAGTGTGTACTTCGAGACTGGAACGCTTCCTAAGTGAGACGATGTTGATGATATCATCCCTCCCACAGTGTATCCTAAATGAGAAAGGAGATCCTTAAGAAGACTTCTGCATTGATTCTTAATCAGTCTCAAGGGTGTCTGTTTGGGAGGGAGCTGATGAAAAAAGAGCCTACTAGTTGGGAGGGAGTAAAAACTCAACTAGATACTACAAGCTAAAGAAATAAAGCTGGAGTATTCAAGAAGATCAAGGTCATTGAAGATAATCTCAAGGAATGCTGGACTTCATTCTTATTATTTTGCTTTATTTTCTCTTGTAGGAAACATTATAACCAATTCACGTGTGACACCATCTTGGAGAGAGATTGTTAGCCTCACTTTTTAGTAAAGCTGGCGTCTTACACGTGAATTGGACTAGCTATAGACCAACTGCTAAACGCAGGGACTATTATTGTATAAGTGGTATAGTTAGCTTTAGTATAGGCTATAAATACCCCACATGTCTCTCCATGGGGGGTGTAGATGTTCATTTCTTGTTTTACTTTCTCTTTCTAATAAAACACATAGTTCATCTCACCCTCTCTCTACTTTCTCTCACTAGAACACAATGCTTATCTTATTGTTTTTTGATCAATCCCGACCCCCCGAAAAGGTGGTTTTGTATCATGTAACATTTTCCATACTAGTAGTAAAAATGATATTTCTTTCATTAATCTTGCATTGCACATAGATGTGTTGATTATATGTTCTTGCTTGATTTTTACATTTAAAGTAATTCTGTTTCTTATATGATGTCTCGTGTGATCTCATAATTCGTCAATGAGTTTGATATGGATATGTCTATGTTTGAGAGTTCTTGTTCCTTGTTGACATTCTCTAAATCTATCCATATGATGGTCTAATTTACACACATGATTGAACATGGTTTGCATGATCTTCTCATATTGCTCCTTATATGACATTGCTACATGATTTTATTTGTTTCTTGTGCATTTATATTATGATGCTTTGCCTTTATCTCAAACTAGTTTCGGGAGCGTTTGGATTATCTAGAATTTATAGGATCATATCACTTTCGTACCTCATATAGACTCTTGTCTCATCTAGGAAAGTATATTGATCTCCCTTTATGAAGAAAAATAATCCTAGTAATTATTTGCCGCGCTTTTAGACTTATTCGAATTTTGGTATGCTGATATGCAGCTGCCGGTTCCATGTGCAGCAAAGGGCGGTTCCTTTTTGCAAAAGGAATCGGGGATGCCGGTTCTACAATAGGCATTTTTACCGTTTGTGGTAGTTAACCTTCTAATCCAACACTATAATTAGGTTATTTATACTTGTATTAAGGTCACCCAATAATTGGTTTTGACTTATCTAGCTCTTAAGTCCTTTTAAAACTCATAGAATTATCCAATATTTTTCGGACATGCCTATATCATTTTAAGTTAGGTGCGTCTTATGTCCTCCTCTTAGCTGAGTTTAAGGGTATTCCTTTTATGTGTCTATTTGAGAACGTGTTTTGTTTTTGTATATGTCTATCTATGTGTCTACTTGTTAAGTCTTTCGTGTGATAATATTTGAGCAAGTTTTAACTGTTGTAAAATGATATTCTTTCTTTTATCTTGTGTTAGACTAACCCATTTGGATTTATGTAGGTCCATAATGATCAATTTCTTTATCAAGTTTATTTGTGCTCAGTCGCACATTCACCATACTTTAATCCATATCTCTCATTACATATCCATATATGCATATTTGTAACACCTTCAAAATCACAACGCAACAGAATACCACTCATACCATACTTGGGGTGCTACTGCTGAGCCTTTATGTGACTAGGTACAGTATTTCCGAATCTAAGTGTAGGTAGGGTGGTTTTGGCCTTGCTGTGCGTGTTGGTGTGGGTGTGTGTTTTGTGACTGTGTGTCTTGTGGGGAAACTTTTATATAGTGTATCGTTTTTATAAAATATCAGAGTTACAACAGGTCCCATTTATAATGTATTAGAAAACATTGTCAAAACGTTTATTGAATGGTACTGAAATTATAAAGCCTTCAAAAAAATATTTGTATCCGCGCGACTCGAATGCTCCCAATGTTCAGCTAGCAATATAATAACCTGAGAAAATACATGCAAAAACGTCAACAATAATGTTGGTGAATTCATAGGTTTAAGTAAAAGCAGTATTGAAATAACTCAAATAATGTTTCAGTAAGAAAAGTAGCGTTACAACATTTAAAAGTATTATTTCCGAAATCCAAGTAGTGATTCAATAAATCAAGAAACGTTCAGTAGTGGACCACAAGACTTAAGTAATGTAGACAAGAGAAACAAATTCACCAAGTCTAAATGAAATATATATTATTTCGCTAAGCTCATGACACCAAACCTTAACATGCATTACGATCCAATCCAGAAATCCAGGTTTGTGCCCCAAAACAGATACAAATGCTGCCAAACATCCTACGAATTTTTTTCAAATGTAAAATGCGTCAATGGTTATCTAGAAACCACAGCCCAGACGGGGATGATCAATCCCGATAGATCTATCCACAACACTCGCGTTTACTATACTAGTAACTAACGGTTCATGATAAAAAGGGGACTTAATGGCAAAGGGTACTTAGGCAATAATATGATCTGGAATAGCATACAATTGAAAAACACTTGTGTCCTATTTAAAGCAAATAATGTGTTCAAAACTCACGGTTTCATATATAGGTATTCAATGATCTCAAATTATGTAGTAAGCAAATCAAGCTTTAATAAATTCATAAGAAAACAACCATGTAACACACATGTTTTTAGAAATCATGTAGTAAGCAAGTAAAAGTTTTAGTAAAAATAGTCATGTAACGCTTATGTAGTAGAAATCAATGAGTTTACTTGGTAAAACGAGCATGTATTCTCATCCCGAAAACAGTTTATGAAAACCAGTAAAAGAGAAAAGGTGGGGCTATGAACTCATCGAGAAGCAATGAAGCATCGAACGAGAAATTCAACAAGAAAAGAACGGCGGCAACGTCTCACCCGCGACCTATAATAATGGTGCGCGTATAAGAATATATTTATAAAAAAATGCATAAAATGTATAAGTATGTAAAATATATATATCCCGACATATATGAAATCTTATATCGTAGAATCCATGAGTGCGCCAAACTTACTTATTTATACCCACTAAAATGATCCGCCTTATGTTTAACTTCATTTTAACCCATTCCGACTAATATGTAATTTTAATGAAAATTACCCATTTTGACCCATTATAAGATTTATACATTATAAATGCGAACGAAAGTGAAAGACTCACTTATTAGTTGTAATTTCAGCTTTAGTTAATATATTTTACGTCTAATCATTCTCCATAACGCTAATTGACCATTAAAAGAATTTCGCCAAGTTTGACTTTTTATTAAAAAAAATTCTTAAGTCTGACCCGTCTAAAACGACCCGCTAGATTAAGTTTTCAAGACTCGGACTCTAAAGCATTTTGATGTAAAACGACGTTTCGGACAACTTTTTAGTTTGAGCCGAGACCCGAAATCCAACAGAAAATGACCAAAATACCCCTGCAAGTTTCTGCAGAAACTTTATTTTTCTAAGTAAAATGTAGTATCTAATCCTAAGCTTTTTAACCCGTTAACACACGTTTTCAGCCTTAATTATCCTCGCGAAAAAGTAAAACGGCATTTTAAACAACTTTTTAGTTTTACCCGAGACTCAAAACTTGACAGAAAATAATGAAAATGCCCTTTTTCGAATCTGACAGCAAACTATTATTATAAAAATAGTGCAGATATTTAGCAAAACATTTTCTAGACTTCTTTTGACCATAAAAACTTCATTTTTGAGAGTTACGGGACGTGTCATATATCAAAAATGTACATATTGATGAACACTATCATAATCTTTAACCCAAAATCAGTTTTGAAATTTTTCACCCAACCGAAATCGACACGCAAACTTTCTGTAGTAAAAGTGACATTTAAAAACTCTGCCAAGCGCTATTTTTCGCACCCAACAAGCTTCAAAATACACATTGCTAACCCATCTCCGTCCACTAACATCTCCAATCAATAATCCAACCTCAATACACAACATGTACAATGATCCATGGGATTCTAAGTATAAAATTAAACACATGCATACATAATAAATTTAATCAACATAAAGGGGTTTAGAAAAATATTACAATACACAATTACAATAGCAAGAAATCGCAAACACAATCATCCTCTTGGGGTTTGATTTTGGTAAGAACACCACAAAGAACCAAGAACAGTAGATCCAAACCTTGATTTTATTACTCCATCTTTTGTAATAACACATATAATTAAGCCATTTCAACACCAATTACACTTAATTTGATTAAAACCCTTCATAATAAAAAAATCAATTTCAAGAACTTTGGAAAACATTATGCATGGTGGTTTATCATTGATAAGGAATGATGAGGTTTAATTTAGGATTGGTTTAAGATGGAATGAAATAGATTTTATGAAGTTTGATGATGGTTTTGGTGTGGGAGGCGTCGAACAGTAAGGAGGAAGGAGGGAGAGACACGATTTTTTTGAGTAACTATGTTTTTGGTATCTATGAGTTTTAAAAGGAAGTCAATGAATATATATAGGGGTCAATATATATCTAGATATCTTCTTAATTGATATAAAAAATGGGATGTTTGGTTTTTGATTTTGTGGGAGAAAATAAAATATAAGGGTGTGTTTGGTTTCTAGTTTAGTAGGAGCTAATATAAAGAAAAGTGGTGTTTGGTTTTTATGTTATGTTTACTTTATATTTTTATTTATTATTTTTCTAAAACATTTATATTACAATATTTGATTCAAAACACTTAGTTAAAATATTAAAAAGTGTTAAAGTACTATATTTGACACGGTTTCGGCTAAAACGCGAGAAAAATCAAGGAATATTAAAAATATAATAATTAGACACCCGGAGTTAAAATCTAAAAATTTTAACTTCTCAAATGCTTAAACGGATATAAATCTTAAGCACGGCTCGCAAATAGCAAATAAATAAAATAACGACGATTTTCACCATATAAGATAACTCACAATTGCGAAATTTTTATTAAAGATGAAAATAGGAACGGATTTGAGATTTAATATTGACCTAAAATACGAGATGTTACTGTCACACCCCGCAATTTTTGATATTTTAAATTACTATTTTACCCTTTGACTTTTCAGTTCCAATTTGACTTTTTGACTTTTGACCTCTTACGGTCACATAAAAACGATTACCGCGTAATCGGTAATCTTTTGAAACGTATTTAAATTATAAATACTAATAATTATTATTATCTCTCATTGGTTATTTTATTTTTCTAACTTATTTGACTTGAAAACGAGAAGATATATTTTATTCCCGAATTGATCTATCAAAAAAACGACCCGCTAAATTACGTTTTCGTTATTCGGACTCTAAAGCAATTTGATGTAAAACGACATTCCGAACAACTTTTTAGTTTTACCCGAGACACGAAACCAAACAGAAAATGACTAAAATAGTCTCGCAGAATTTTGAACACAACTCGTACCGACGCAAAAATAATTAAATTTATATTTAATTATCACCTTTATTAAATAAAAGTATTTAATAAATTATTTAATATTTTATTCAAAAGCGTTTATATAAAAACACAAAGGTTCAAATTAAAGTTTCATTTTTACGGACAAAGGTTACCCGTGTTACCCAAAATAAATAATAAACATTAAATACATTTTATAAAAACATTTAAAAAAATATAATCAAGTAAATACTCGTTTTTATCAGAAAAATGATTTGGAAAACAATGGCGCAAGTTTTGAAATTTAATTCAACCGTTAACTAGTCCAAATGAGTCCCGAACCAATATTTACAAAAGTTACTCAAATGTTACATTTTGGCCCCTTGGAAACATTTACACAATCAACCCTAAACTATTACACATTTTACATTTTATTTTATAACTTTATTATATATATAAAATTTATAACTTTTTAATTCATTTATACAAAATAAACACACACACATCTAAATCATCTCTCCCCCTCCTCCCATTAGGTTTCCGGCGGCCACCACCGGAATCCGGCGCCGCCACCCGCTCCGGCCAACCTCCGGCCACCCAAACGCCGGCCACCAGTGGTTCCTCAGCCGCCTCGTCACCCCATCTCCCCCACACTCTCCCACCCTACACCACAACCGCCACCCTCACCTTTGTCTCCACCAATCTCCATCCCACTACAACACCACCCCCATCGTCGGACTCCACCCCGACGACACCACAACATCCTCCCCACAACCGCTGTCACCATTCATCTAACACACCTAGCTGCCACTACCACCACCACTCCAAAAAATAACCTCTTATACTTTTTATTATTTTTTTATATTTTTTTTACATAAAGGGTGCGTTTGGTTTCCTGGTCAGCCCCGAAAGGGTGCGTTTGAATGTTTTTATCACCACATACGGTGCGTTTGGCTGTGAAAAATCACAGCTAGGGTGCGTGTGGTTTGTGTTATAAAAACAACTCATAAGGGTGCGTTTGGATTTACAGTTTTCGGGGGTGTTTGTTTCCGGTTTAACAGCCCCATAGGGGTGTTTGTTTTTGGGTTTAAAACCAGTTAGTGTGCGTTTGGTTTTGAGTTTATAAGCAGAATCTGTTTGTGCGTTTTGTTTATGCAACACTAAAAAACAAAAAAAAAAAAAAAAAAAATAAAAAAACAAAAAAACCCACCCCCCCCCCCCCCCCCCCCCCCAAAAAAATAAAAAACAAAAATAAAAAACAAAAAAACAAAAAAAAATAAAAAAAAACAAAAAAAATAAAAAAAAAAAAAAAAAAAAAACATTGGGAGTGTTTGGTTTTTGAGGTGAAACGCAGCAAGTATGGTGGCGTTGTTTGGTCTGCAATACGGCCTTATGGGTGTGTTTGGTACTGGCTTTAACAACCTATATAGGGCTGTTTGGTACAGCCGAGTAGGGTGCGTTTGGTTCGCTGTCTAACCACCCCTAAGGGTGCGTTTGGAACAGCAGTCCCCACTAAGGGGTGTGTTTGGTTTTGCTATATTTTTTTAATTATTTGATTTCGTTAGTTATATAATGAAACACGCGGGATAAATTGCAACATAGTTTTGATTTAGTGGAAAACATTGAAATTTGACAAATATGGAAACGTCGTATAAACGACTAGGTCATGCCGAAATTTCTAAAAATCCTTATACTTAGTAAATTTTCATTAAAGTTTATATTATTTTAGAAACCAGATAAAATGATAAAGTTATATAGTTTTTAAGATTATTAAAGTGTGATTTTACAATAAATCGGTAAATAAACGGAAACTATTACTTTTATAAACAATGTAATAGTTTAGTTAAATACGCGAAACGAAATCTAAATTATAAAATAGTATTTTTATTAATATCTCGACTAATAGACAAAATAATAAGTTTTGTAAAACTTCTATAAAGCCTATATTTAATTCGTAACTTAAACACATGTTTTTAGAAATCATGTAGTAAGCAAGTACAAGCTTTAGTAAAAATAGTCATGTAACGCTTATGTAGTAGAAATCAATGAGTTTACTTGGTAAAACGAGCATGTATTCTCACCCCGAAAACAGTTTATGAAAACCATTAAAAGAGAAAAGGTGGGGCTATGAACTCACCGAGAAGCAATGAAGCATCAAACGAGAAATTCAACAAGAAGAGAACGGCGGCAACATCTCACCCGAGACCTATAATAATGGTGCGCGTATAAGAATATATTTATAAAAAATGCATAAAATGCATAAGTATGTAAAATATATATATTCTGACATATATGAAATCTTATATCATAGAATCCATGAGTGCGTCAAACTTACTTATTTATACCTACTAAAATGATCCACCTTATGTTTAACTTCATTTTAACCTATTCCGACTAATATGTAATTTTAATGAAAATTACTCATTTTGACACATTATAAAGATTAAGACATCTAGACGCGAATAAAAGTGAAAGACTCACTTATTAGTTGTAATTTCAGCTTTAGTTAATATATTTTACGCTTAATCATTCTCCATAACGCTAATTGACAATTAAAAGAATTTCGCCAAGTTTGACTTTTTATTAAAAAAATTCTTAAGTCTGACCCGTCTAAAACGACCCGCTAGATTAAGTTTTCAAGACTCGGACTCTAAAGCATTTTAATGTAAAACGACGTTTCAGACAACTTTTTAGTTTTAGCCGAGACCCGAAACCCAACAGAAAATGACCAAAATACCCCTGCAAGTTTCTGCAGAAACTTTATTTTTCTAAGTAAAATGTAGTATCTAATCCTAAGCTTTTCAACCCGTTGACACACGTTTTCAGCCTTAGTTATCCTCGCGAAAAGGTAAAACAGCATTTTAAACAACTTTTTAGTTTTACCCGAGACTCAAAACTGGACAGAAAATGACGAAAATGCCCTTTTTCGAATCTGACAGCAAACTAATATTATCAAAATAGTGCAGAAATTTAGCGAAACATTTTCTAGACTTCTTTTGACTATAAAAACTTCATTTTTGAGAGTTACGGGACCTGCCATATATCAAAATGTACATATTGACAAACATTATCATAATCTTTAACCTAAAATCAGTTTTGAAAATGTTCACCCAATCGAAATCGACACGCAAACTTTCTGCAGTAAAAATGACACTTAAAAACTCTACCAAGCGCTATTTTTCGCACCCAACAAGCTTCAAAATACACCTAGCTAACCCATCTCCGTCCATTAACATCTCCAATTAATAATCCAACCTCAATACACAACATGCACAATGATCCATAAATTCTAAGTATAAAATTAAACACATGCATACATAATAAAATTAATCAACATAAAAGGGGTTTAGAAAATACTTACAAACACAATACAATAGCAAGAAAATCAACACAATCAAACCCTCTTGGGTTTTGATTGTTTGATTGTGGCCGAACACCACAAGAACCAAAAACAATGATACAAACTTGATTTTGTTACTCTAATCTTTGTAATAACACTTATAATTAAGCCATTTCAACACCAATAACACTTAATTTGATTAAAACCCTTCATAACAAAAAATCAAGAATTTCAAGAACTTTGGAAAACATTATGCATGGTGGTTTATCTTTGATAAGGAATGATGAGGTTTAATTTAGGATTGATTTAAGATGGAATGAAATAGATTTTATGAAGTTTGATGATGATTTTGGTGTGGGAGGCGTCGAACAGTAAGGAGGAAGGAGGGAGAGACACTATTTTTTTGAGTAACTGTGTTTTTGGTATCTATGAGTTTTAAAAGGAAGTCAATGAATATATATATGGGGTCAATATATACCTAGATATCTTCTTAATTAATATAAAAAATGGGATGTTTGGTTTTTGATTTTGTGGGAGAAAATAAAATATAAGGGTGTGTTTGGTTTCTAGTTTAGTAGGAGCTAATATAAAGAAAAGTGGTGTTTGGTTTTTATGTTATGTTTACTTTATATTTTTATTTATTATTTTTCTAAAACATTTATACTACAATATTTGATTCAAAACACTTAGTTAAAATATTAAAAAGTGTTAAAGTACTATATTTGACACGGTTTCGGCTAAAACGTGAGAAAAATCACAGAATATTAAAAATAGAATAATTAAACACCCGGAGTTAAAATCTAAAAATTTTACCTTCTCAAACGCTTAAGCGGATATAAATCTTAAGCACGGCTCGCAAATAGCCAAAAACGACGATTTTCACCAAATAAGATAACTTAAATTGCGAAATTTTTATTCAAAGATGGAAATAGGAACGGATTTGAGATTTAATATTGACCGTAAAATACGAGATGTTACAATATTCATCATCACCACTCTTTTAAGCATACATTGTTAGTTGCTTGCATTATCATCACCATCTTTCGCCACCTATTTCATCACTCTCAATGTCATCATGTTTAGCGCCTCATGTACTTCATCATACAACAAGGTAAAATTTAGTGAAAAGACTTTTACAACTATCAAACTTGAGTTTTCCCCGAGTCGTTCTTACAAGATGAATCACTATGAAACTTCTCACCACCATAACCACAACGTACTCACTACCACTACTACACGTGAAGGTTGAATCACCTTCCATAATACATATGGATCGATGGGTAATCTACATATCCCGATACTCATAAGCACATTTGCTTATGTTGTCAAAAGCCAAGTGAATTTCGTAATAAAATGTGTCTCATTCTCAAACACGTCCTTACAATCTTTGACAACCTCACAACCAAAGCCAACCACGATGATGCAAGTAGTAGGAATATAGTTTTTAGCATACTTTTCTAGGGGTTTCTTTTAGAGAATCATATTTCATTCTAGTTTTAGAAGAATCATATCACATCATATATCTATCTTATATGACTTCCTTAAAAGACGAAGTATATATTGCACTAATTTTTTTATAGGTTCAAATATGCACTTTAGTGTGTATGGCATTCTTGTCTACGGACGAAATTTGCCTTTTCATATCATTTCTTTTTTTTGCTTCACTCATATACAGGATACGGTATATGGCATACTTGTCTTCGGAACAAGTTTGCATTTATTAATTTTCTTTTGTAGGTTCAAGCAAATACACTTTGTGGTATATGGCATACTCATCCAAGGATGAAGTTTACATCATTCAATTTTCTTTTTGTAGGTTCATTTTGACTCCCTCAAGCAAGGGGAAGCATTCGTCAAGAAATCATATTGAATCGTCTATACACTATGTTGTATATGACATATTTGTCTAAGGACAAAACCTATTATTGCACTAATTTTTGTTTTTTATGATCATACTTGACGCCCTCGAGTAAGGGGGAGCTTCTGTCAAGTATTTATAGAGTGCATATTATATACACTTTGTTGTATATATTTTACTCATCTAAGGACGAATCTAGTTTTGCACTTATTTTTTGTAGATTTTTAATCATATCTTGACGCCTCGAACAAGGGGGAGCATGCACGCATTCACATTATTCTTAATCTTCGACAATCTTTTGCGTTTCGACCAAAACGAAGATGTCATTCTCTTCATCATATAGTTTTCATTTTTTATATATATTGTACTAAACTAATCATTTTGTAGGTTAAGCTTTCAAAATTTGATCCATGGATTCGCTACAGACCAAGGACAATTACATAGAGGATGCAACAACATAAGGGGATAGAGTAGACCATTTAACTTTACTAGGGATGATGCAAACTCGCCTTTTTAGGGAGAAATGAAGTTAAACTCCAAGAACACATTCTTTTTGTTTCGACAAAAGAGGGAGAAGAGTGTAAACGAAGAAGGTAATGTAAAGGTATTACGGGGATATAAGTAACTTTTACATTTACTATATATTACGTTTACATATTTTGTCATCATCAAAAAGAGGGAGATTGTTAGTGCAAATATTACGGTATTTAATCTACACACTCTCGTTTGTTTTGATTTGACAAAATTGTAACTTGTAATACATAATGTCAAATGTACAAGTTACTCTTTATCATATTTTATCTCAACATTCATCAACATCTCTCGACGTCTCGAATCCTCATATGTTACAACACAGGTTCGTACATGTTTGTTATGTTGCATTATGATCAAACCTCATCTCACATTTTGCACTTATAAGTAATTTTATAAATATGCATCACTATTCTTATACTTGCTAAAATACATTTTATTTTGACAAGCACTCAACTAGATATTTTATTTTACAAAGGTTTACTTACACTTTTAAATATACAAGTTTACTTTTTTACTTTAAGAAAATAAAATGCATTTTACATCATGCATGACATCATCATAATCTTTTCATATCTAGGCAAGATCTTTAAAGATTTCATAAGATTTTAATGTTTTTTTATATACAAAATCCGGTTTTGCAAAACTGTGTGCCGGTTCCATGTGTTTACACTGGACGGTTCCCTTCTACAAGGGAACCGGAGGAACCGGGCTACAGTGCAGAATTTGCCTATATATAGCAAACTAAATCTCACCATTTACTTACCTTTTTCACACATTTCTCTCTATATTTTTCCTTCTCCTAGATCAGTAGCAACACCTATTAAACTCCCTCATTTGCATATGATCATAATGCTTCTAACATTTATTTTGTTGTAAGCATACTTCTATGATGATCCACCAAAGCAAGCCTTAGAAGATCTTGCCATTTTCATCCACCACAAAGTATATAGATATAAAGATCTACAAGATTAGAGATCTCATCATCTTCATCCATTGAAGGCTTCCATCAATGAAAGTCATTTAAATTAGTTATTCATATCCATTAAACACATTGTCTTAGATCATCATTGTATTCACATCATTATCTTGTATCATCAATTAGATTAGATGGTTTATGTGTTAGTGCCATAAAACACAAGATTTGTTATGTTGGGCCATATGACATAACGGGTGTGGGTTGGTTCTACCCGGTGTGTAAGAACTTGGTATTTAGCATTGTACCAGATAAAGTGTAAATGACGATGGGTTGGTTCTACCCGGTGTGTAAGAACTCGGTGTTTAGCTTTGTACCAGAAAAAGTGTAAGCCACATTGTGTAAGGTTTTCTTCGCCGATAAGGGAGCTTGTTGATCTAGTAAAGTAACCCTCGAGTTGGGTACTCAGGGAGTAGAATAGGGCGGAGAGGAGCTCCATGACCAAACCACTATAAATCATCGTGTTCGGTTTGCTTTCTCATTTACATATCGTTATCTCTTTACTTTATAATTATGCTTGATGTTTATGCTTGTGTTGTGACAACTTGTTTACTAGATATAGTCGTGGACTATTATTAGTACTTTTCCTATTAAGTCACGATTGTTCGGCCATTTGATACAAAAAGTTTTAAGATTTTAATCGGAAATGTATTCACCCCCCTTTACATTTTCCACAAAGATAATAAATGATCACCCAAAAATACACAATAACCTGAGGTAGACCTGCATGTAGATGGGCAACCCGCCCAATCAACATCAGTATAACCAACTAGAGAGGTAGTGGAGGATGCATATAAGTGAAGACCAAAATTCAAAGTACCCTGAACATATCACAAGATACGTTTGAGAGCAGCTAAATGTGGCTCCCGCGGATCATGCATATAAAGGTAAATCTGCTGAACCGCATAAGACAAATCTGGACGTGTAAACGTGAGGTACTGAAGTCCCCCTGCAAGACTTCGATATAAAGTAGGATCCTGAACCGAGACCCCGTCCGGACCCAGTTTGGACTCCGTGTCAACTGGTGTCCGAGAAGGGTTACAATTAACCATGTGAGCACGCTCAAGAAGCTGAAGAGCATACTTTTGCTGAGATAAAAACAGACCTGTAGAGTGACGAACAACAGAGATACCAAGAAAATAATTAAGTGCCCCGAGATCAGTCATGTCAAACTCATGATGTAAAGAGTTTATAAGGTGCTGAAGTAGTGTTGTAGAAGAAGCTGTAAGAATAATATCATCCACATATAAAAGAAGATAAGCAACCTGAGAGCTTTGCCTATAAATAAATAATGAAGAATCGCAACGACTGTGATAAAATTCGGCCCATGTGGCATAACCTGCAAACCGCTGAAACCAAGCATGAGGTGCTTGTTTCGGTCCATATAAAGATCACTGCAAACGACAATCATGATTAGGGTACCGAGAGTCAACAAAACCAAGGGGCTCATGCATGTAGATAGTCTTAAATAAATCATTGTTAAGAAAAGCATTCTTAACGTCAAGTTAGTGAATCGGCCATTTACGAGACACGACAAGACTAAGAACCGTGCGAATAGTAGCAGGTTTTCATAACCGGACTAAAGGTCTCATCAACATCAACATCAACACCAAGTTGCTGACTACTGTCGCTAGCAACCAAATGAGCCTTATAGCGACTCAAAGTACCATCAACATGAAACTTATGTTTAAATAACCACATAGAGCGAACCATGTTAGCACCAAGGGGCCTCGGTACCAAAATCTAAGTACCATTTTTAACTAACACATTATACTTAGCATACATAGCATTACACCAATGAGGGTCTTTCAGAGCAAGAAAAGGAGATTTAAGGATAGGAGAAATTAACGATGTATGGAGAGATAAACGAGTGACAGGTTTGACAATGCCCGATTATGACCTAGTGACCATACGGTGAGTACGAGGGGGTTCGTTAATAGGTTGTGTGGTTTGACTCGATGGGTCGTTGGTGGGCTGATGTGTTATAGGCGGAGGAGTAGGGTGTTGGGCTAGCGATGTTGGGCTAGTTTGATAGGTTGGAGATTGCGTGGTAGGGGTTTAGGTTTCGAGCTGGATGGTTTGGGCCGCAAGATGGGAGGCTCGTTTTAAGCTTCGGGCTGGAGGGAAAGGTTGGTGGCCTGTGTGGTTTGGGCCGAGAGAGGTTGGAGCTCGAGAATAGGGGTGGTAGTAATGTTATTATTTAGAATTGGGTCGGCAATGAGAGAGGGTATAACGAGGTTAAGGAGCGGGGAGGGTGTGGGATCAAGAAACGTATATGATAGATGTGACACCCCGAGAATGTCCGTTCAATAAATTAGCCGTTTCTGTTTAGTAACTTGAATTTTTGAGGTTTCGTTTAATATTTGCGTGTAACCGGGAAGTATTCCCGCTCTTATCTGAGAATCGTCTCCGAGAGCGAACCGGGATGCCTAACGTTGTAGTATTTTGGCAATAACTGCGTTTTTACATTTTATGGCAATATATAAAATTTCATAATTTTTGATGATACTGTTATTCGTTTCGTTACTTGCGTAAATCGTGGTTTACTTATAACATGAGCTTTTGCATGCAAGACTTGGAAATTAATTCAAATGGGAAGCACTAGCCAAATAAAATGAATAAAATTCACTTTGGTCCCCTCCCCATGCTTGCATACTTCCAAACCAACATCACATGCACCCTTGGTGAACAAGTTTGAATTCAAATCAAATAAAAACAAGCCTTAATCACATGTTTTGTGCCAACTTGAATTTGATTGGAGGATCAAATTGGTCCCCCTCCCCCTCCTTGTCTCTTGTCCACGACACACACACACACACTTTTAGTGTGTGAAGTAAACTTGTGTTATATAAATTTTGTTGCTTCCATTATTTCATTCATAACACACACACTTGTATTTTTAGCTTTCTTTTTCTCTTTTGCTCTCCCTCTTCTCTTAAAACCCACGGCCAAACCACCCTTTATAGGGTTCCCATTTTCTTTGATTCTTTTCAAGATCCAAGTGTTCTAAGTTCATTTTCAAGGGTTTCTAAGGTAGATCCAAGTATTGGTTGGTTGATTTTCAAGGGTTTCTCAAGATTATAAAATTAGGGTTTCTAATTTTATAAGTGGGTTTTATAGATCTAGTCATTTTGGGAATAGATCTTGTGATTCTCTACTTGTTTCTTCATTCTTGTAAGTATTTCTTGGTCATCTCTTGTTTCATTTCTTTTATTCTTATGAATATTGTTCAAGTTTAAGAATCCATGTGTTTGTGTTACTTTTCTAAAAAGAAATGACAAAATATCTTGACAACTTTTATAAAAATGGAAGTATTATGTTTGTTGTTTTATAAGTTATGGTGAGATGAGTTGAAAAGTGTGTTGCAACAATAGAAATGAAGGGATTAGGTTAGATTAAGTGTGGTTTTGTTGGTTGGTTTGGTAGTGATCGGGATTAGGCTAGAATAAGCACTATTGTGGCGTTTGGATGGATTTTTGGGAGTATTTATGAAAAGACATGTTGCTGATCCGAATTAGTTTTGAGGTTTTGAGCGACCTAAAAATGTCTTCATTAGGCGTAAAAGTAGTTTTTGAAGAGCTTGTTTCGAATAAATAGTTTTTCACATATCTCACTTTAAAATCGGACTTAAAACGGCCAAGTTATAGCCAAATGAAACTTGAAACATTTTTCGACAAAACCAAATGAATAGTGTGCTGATGTGAATAGTAAAAGGGGTATTCGGACACTTTTGGACATTTTTGGACTTTCTAAACTCTAGCGAAACATATAGTAACACATATATATAGATTAGCATCATTTGAAGACGTCATTAACATATTTTAGGAAAAGCGATAAAGTTACTAAAAATAGTAAGTTTGGTAAAACTTAGCGGATCAAACTTGGAAGTTTAGCGATTATGGTTAGTTAGCGCATTTTGAAAATATGGAAACTTAACAAATATAGGGGACCGTATTAACGTCTTGAAACTAAAAACTTTCCTAAAATAGAAACTTTCTAAAAGTAGTACTTTTTGGATAAGCGCCAAGACTTAACGAAAAACTTTGTAATTTTATTTAGTCATACATTATTAAACAAACTAAAGCACAAACACACATGGATGTCTTTTCTCTTGAAAGCATATCGTACAAGTTTCGGTTATCTTTCGTTTTCCTAAGACGCGTCGTTTATTTAGGTCGCGTATAGGATTCTTCGGCTTTATTTCTTACTTGTTGATTATCGATCCACCACTTGCTTAAGGTGAGTTCATAGCCCCATGTTTTACCTATTTCAAATGCTTTATACTTTGGGGTGAGAAACAGTGTTTGCTTTTAAAATTGGACACAAGTTCTTACGTGAGTTTCTACCTGTTTATGTGTTGCCTAGTTTGTTACGAAACCGCTATTGCCGATCTATCATGAACCGTTCAGTCCACTTATGACATATTAGATAGGTTAAAGTGTGCGAAATGCGTAATAGATTATTGGACTAATTATCCCCATCTGCTTTGGTTCCACTTAACGAAGAACAAACGGATATATGTCATGTCGATGTGCGTTGTGGTGGTCTTTGGTATGGGACACCAGTTAAGGGAAGAAATACTATGTGGCATGATATGATATGCCCTGTAGTTATCAGCATCGATGTCATGAGCTTAGCGTAACAGTAAATACTTTTATGTGATGTTGTATCTGTTATAGTAGTCGCATGCGTTTTGAAATCTTGTGGTCCACTCTTGTATTAACTTAAACCTATGAATTCACCAACATTATGTTGACGTTTTAAACATGTTTTCTCACGTGCTTAGCTTGACTTGATTCTTGATGCTAAATGGAGTCTATGTGCTATGTGACTTCGCCAATTTCAAGACTTATCTATTTATATACTCGTTGTCATTGTCAAACTTTGTTATGCTTCCGCTACATTTAACTCTCTTATGACCAGTTGTAAAACTGAAATTAATTTTCTTTTATGCAACGAGTACATTTTTTTCAAACGTCCATGATTAGTGGTCATTCTTTATTGCTTTGTGTTCGGATTGTTATGACGTCACGCCCTCGGATACGTATTTCATCCAGGCCCCGTCTGGGGGTGTGACAGATTGGTAATCAGATCCAAGGTTATAGAGAACCAGGTAGTTATACTAGGTTTGTTCTATAACCAGTATGTGATCCTATGTGCCTTTATCTGTGCTTACGTGTCGTCTATCCTTGCTACATATATATAAGATTTCTATATATACTTGAGACTATTATATATTGCCATATTTACCTTGCCATTCATTTCATCATTTCTTAATGCCTTTCATGGTTTCATATAAAGGAGATATATATAAACTTTTGCTTGTGCAGATCATGGCAGCTTTAGCTATCGCTATTTCTTCTGATTCTTCAGATGAGAGTGAGGGATCACCGCCCTCTCGGGTTATTCTTTCTGGTAATATTCCTATTGTTATTCCTTCTACTTCTGTGGTTACTCCAGAGACTTCTACTATTGCTCCTGTTATTTCATCTGCCGCTCCTGTAGTTGAGACGACTCTTGTCGCTTCACCCACTGGATTGTGTGGCTTGGTTCCTTATTCGGGTTTCGATTCTGATTCACCAGATGAGATGTCTTCACCTGAGCACATTTCCCCGCTACCAGCTATTTCACCATTCTTATCCACCGATTCTTCTGAGGCTCCTGATTCTTCTGATGGACCATCATCACATGACCCTTATGTTGCTACCGTTGCTCGTTGGAGGAGAAGGGTAACAGCACATACATCATCATCATCTGAGTTTCCTATTGCTCCTGTTACTGCACCGCCCGAGATTCATCGACGGTCAGCGATTCTTATCCGACCCGAGGAGGCTATTCCTTTTGGTCGACCTTACCGCACCCATCTTAATGGGCCGCGTAAGTTGTTGACTGCAAGGAAGAGTGTTGGACCTTTACCAACTCGCAGATTAGCATGGAGGCATGCATCACCTCGTTCTTAAGACCATCACCCATCTTCTTCTAGTTCATCTTCGGATTCTTCGCCAGTTCATTCTTCGGGTTTGGATGCATCAAATCAGGCTCATTCTGGATCTTCGACTAGAGATGTACCACCTAGATTGTGTTACCCTCCGAGGAGAGCACCACGACGTAGTGAGGCATTTTGTCGTTGGTGT
This sequence comes from Tanacetum coccineum, assembly GCA_026074375.1. Classification (NCBI taxonomy): domain Eukaryota; kingdom Viridiplantae; phylum Streptophyta; class Magnoliopsida; order Asterales; family Asteraceae; genus Tanacetum; species Tanacetum coccineum. The sequence goes on along the minus strand of BQNB010045804.1, from coordinate 19,238 downwards.
GCTGCTTCATTATCTACTTTGTATCCATCGACTACGTCAGAGTCATCATCAGGAGATTCATCAAAGAGACCACTGCATTCATCTTCACATTCTGCTGGACCATCTCGCAAGAGGTGTAGGTCCCCAGTTGATTCAGTACCATCATCTACGCCAGTTATGGGATCATTAGCTCCTACCCGTGCTGATCTCTTACCACCTCGTAAGAGGTTCAGAGATTCATATTCGTCTGAGGCTAGCATAGAGGAGGATACCGAGATTGATCCTATAGAGACTGAGGTTGATATGGAGTTGGGTATTGGTGATGGGGATGATGTTAGAGATCATGTTGAGATTGACCCTAGGGATGTCAGGGATGACACAGAGGAGTATGAGGCTGACACCAGTGCTGGAGACACGGTTGAGGTAGGTATCGACCCGATGTCAGCACCGATAGTTGAGGAGGAGATTGTAGAGCCAGCTGGAGAGGATTCTTCTGATTCGTCTGGCACTAGGGATGGCATTGTTAGGTCATTCGAGGATATGCCGATTGACTTGGATGATGTTGTGCGTGACTTTTACCATCACATGTCTGAGGTTCGTATTGATAGGATTGTCGGGATTGAGACTGTTCAGAGACGGTTGGAGGCTGATCAGTTGATAGCTAGGGGACAGAGAGTTAGTATGATCGAGAGGATTGACAGCTTGAGGTTGGAGAACCTCAAGGTTCGTGCTATGTTGGATATCGAGAGGGATCGTGTGAACAGTCTTCGTCTTCACATGTCTCTTTCACAGGAGGAGTTTCGTCAGGTTCGTAGGGATCGTGATGATACTCGGGGGAGACTTAGGAGGTTGGAGTCATATGTTGAGAGACGTTTGGGTTTTCGCCCTTAGACTAGTTGTACCATGATCATGTAGGACACTAGACTGATGGTTAGGTCTAGATGTTAGCAGTAGAAATAATTGTGGATCATGTACCTATTTTGGATTTTGGTTGTAACCGAATTATGCTTTTATTCATGAAATGAAAAGCTTGTTTTGACTCTCTCGCTTATTTATCTATATTGTTATTTATTCGTTCTGGCAATCGTGTTGTAATTATATTTTATTTCATAGCATGTATTAAATTATCGTTATCTAATAATCGTGTATTCGTTTAAAATCTCACCATGAGTTGTGTCTTGTGATGTAGAACAATGACTATCACTCGCTCCGGTATGACCCCTGAAGCAATCAAAGAACTCGTTAACCGACGTGTGGAAGAAGCGTTGGCTGCTCATGAGGCGACCCGTGCCACCAATGCTCTCGAGACTGAAAACCAAAGCCAAAATGGCAGTGATGGCGACAATGGAAATGGTGGAAATGGAAATGGTAGAAATGAGAATCCATATGAGAATGTTAGAGGTGATAGACCTGTTGCTAGAGAATGCACCTACCAGGACTTCATGAAGTGTCAACCACTCAACTTTAAGGGAACAGAAGGAGTTGTAGGATTGATAAGATGGTTTGAGAAAATGGAAACAGTGTTCCATATCAGCAACTGCCCAGAGAAGTCCCAAGTTAAGTATGCTACTTGCACCCTGTTGGACAGTGCACTAACTTGGTGGAACTCACATAAGAGGACTATTGGGACTGAGGCTGCATTTGCCATGTCATGGAGAGAGCTCATGAAGCTAATGACTGAAGTGTATTGCCCAAGGAATGAGATTCAGAAAATGGAAACTGAACTGTGGAACTTAACCGTGAAGAACAATGATTTGACTGCTTATACTTAGAGATTTCAAGAGTTGACCATGATGTGTACCAAAATGGTCCCCGAGGAGGAAGATCGGGTGGAGAAATTCATTGGAGGTCTTCCTGATAATATCTAAGGGAATGTAATTGCTGCAGAACCCACAAGACTACAAGATGTTGTTCGAATTGCCAACAACTTGATGGATCAAAAGTTGAAGGGCTATGCTGTAAGAAATGCAGAGAACAAGAGGAGATTGAACAACAACTATAGAAACAACCGTGGGCAACAACCGCCCGGCCTGTTGCTCATGAATGTACTTACCAAGATTTCATGAATGTACAATTTGAGTTTTAAAGGAACAGAAGGTGTGGTTGGTTTGATAAGATGGAGTGAAAAGATGGAAACTGTGTTTCACATCAGCAACTGTCCGGAGAGATATCAAGTGAAGTATGCTACCTGTACTTTACTCGACAGTGCATTAACCTGGTGATTTTCCCCACAAGAGAACACCAGAACTTAAGGTGATTTACGGCTTTTCATGGAGAGGAGTGTTGAAATGTGACTGGATTGTACTCAAGAAATGAGTCCAAAAGATGGAACCCGGTTATGGAGAATTTATCGGTGAAGAACAATGACAGGGTACTTACACTCCTAAGGTTCTTAAAAAATTAAGCTTAGAATGTTGTAGTCCAAATGGTCCTCGAGGAGGAAGATCGGGTGGAGAAATTCATTGGAGGTCTTCCTGATAATATCCAAAGGAATGTAATTGCTGTAGAACCCACAAGACTATATGATGCTGTTCGAATTGCCAACAACTTGATGGATCAAAAGTTGAAGGGCTATGCTATAAGAAACGCAAAGAACAAGAGGAGATTGAACAACAACTATAGAAACCACGGGTGGAACAATCCACCCCACAAACGACTGAATATTGGAGGTCCTGAATGTTGCTAGGCCTATATGGCTGGTAACAATAGAAGATATGGTTATGAAGGAAACACTTCTTGTTTGCAATAGTATAAGCTACACACGAAGGTCAGTTGACTGCATAAGTGTTTAATATTGTAAGAGGATTGGACATCTGGCTAGGGATTGCAGATCTATTGTGACTGTACCTACTCAAGGAACTCCAGGTCTGAATCAGGGAGTTATTACGTGTTTTGAGTGTGGTGCACAAGGACATTACCGGAAGGATTGTCCCAAAGTAAAGAACCAAAACCGTGGGAACAAAGCAAAAGAGTTTCCATTGATGCAAGAGGCAAGGAATATGTCTGGAGGAGGGGAGCCAAACCCGGGTTCCAACACTGTTACGGGTACGTTCCTTCTCAACGATCATCATGCTTATATGTTATTTGATTCGGGTGCCGATAGAAGTTTCGTATCAAATACTTTTAGTGCATTGCTAGATATCATTCCCTCTGCCTTAGACGTTAGTTATGCTGTCGAGCTAGCTGACGGAAGAACTTCAGAAACTAACACTATGCTTAGAGGCTGTACATTAGGATTGTTAGGACATCCATTTAATATCGACCTGATGCCCATAGTTTTTGGTAGTTTTGACGTTATCATCGGCATGGATTGGTTAGCAAAGAATCATGCAGTGATTATCTATGACGAGAAGATAGTGCGTATTCTTTGGAAATGAATTTTTTGATCGTTAAGGAGACAAAAGAGACAAGGATAGATATCAAACGTTGAGCATTATATCATGTGTAAAGGCCCAGAAGTATATGGAGAAAGGTTGTCAACTATTTCTGACGCAAGTTACGATGAAAGAAAACAAAGACAAGTAGAAGGAGAAGCGACTGGAAGACGTGCCAACTCTACGGGACTTTCCATAAGTCTTTCCTGAAGACTTATCTGGATTACCACCGATATGACAAGTTGAATTCCAAATTGACTTAGTCCCAGGTGCTGCACCTGTAGCTCGAGCCCCGTATAGATTAGCACCGTCGGAAATGGAAGAATTGTCTGCTCAACTATAAGAACTTTATGACAAAGGATTCATAAGACAAAGTTCCTCACCCTGGGGAGCTCCGGTTTTGTTTGTCAAAAAGAAAGACAGCTCTTTTTGGATGTGTATCGACTACCGTAAACTTAACAAGCTTACTGTAAAGAATCGATACCTACTTCCAAGAATCGACGACTTGTTTGATCAGTTACAAGGATCAAGTATGTACTCGAAGATCGACTTGAGGTCTGGTTATCACCAACTCAGAGTTTATGATGAGGATATACCAAAGACGGCATTTAGGACCCGCTATGGTCACTATAAGTTTCAAGTGATGCCTTTCAGGTTGACTAACACGCCGGTAGTGTTCATGGACTTTATGAACCGGGTATGCAGACCATACTTAGATAAATTTATGATCGTGTTCATCGATGATATCTTGATCTACTCGAAGACCAAGGAAGAACATGATGCACATCTTAGACTAATTTTGGAGTTACTCAAGAAGGAAGAATTGTACGCCAAGTTCTCGAAGTGCGACTTTTGGCTGTCGAAGGTATAATTTCTTGGACACGTGATTGATAGTGAAGGCATTCACGTTGATCCTGCGAAGATTGAGTCAATCAAGGATTGGGAATCACCCAAGACTCCAACATAAATTCGCCAATTTCTAGGTCTTGCCGGTTACTACCGACGATTTATCGAAGGTTTCTCCAAGATTGCCAAGCCTATGACGAAGCTGACTCAGAAAAGTGTAAAGTTCAATTGGGGTGAAAAGGAGGAAACTGCTTTCCAGACATTGAAGCAAAAGTTGTGTAGTGCACCGATTTTGGCATTGCCCGAAGGAAGTGAAAACTTCGTAGTATATTGTGATGCTTCTCACAAGGGATTAGGCGCAGTGTTGATGCAGAAGGAGAAAGTCATAGCTTATGCATCCCGCCAACTCAAAATCCATGAGAAGAACTACACGACACATGATTTGGAATTGGGAGCTGTGGTGTTCGCTCTCAAGATGTGGAGACATTACCTTTACGGCACGAAGTGCGTTGTGTTCACTGATCATAAGAGTTTGCAACATATTCTAGATCAGAAAGAGTTGAACATGAGACAACGTAGATGGTTAGAGCTGTTAAGTGACTACGACTGTGAGTTACGTTATCACCCGGGAAAGGCGAATGTGGTGGCTGATGCGTTGAGCCGAAAGAGTAGACCTAAGCCACTACGAGTTCGAGCCTTGGTTATGACAATTGGTTTAAACCTCCCTGTGCAAATCTTGAATGCTCAGGTTGAGGCAAGAAAGGAAGAGAATTATGAAACAGAAGATTTGTGTGGCATGATTAAGAATCTGGAGCCACGTGTAGACAGAACGTTGTGTTTGAAGAATAGAAGTTGGATACCATGTTTTGGTGACTTGAGAGCTTTGATTATGCACGAGTCGCATAAGTCAAAGTATTCGATCCACCCTGGATCAGACAAGATGTACCAAGATTTGAAGAAGCTATACTGGTGGCCCAACATGAAAGCAGAAATTGCCACGTATGTCAGTAAATGCATGACTTGTGCAAAGGTTAAAGCAGAATACCAAAAACCATCCGGTTTGTTGGTTCAACCCATAATCCCAATATGGAAATGGGAGAACATTACTATGGATTTCGTTACTAAGTTACCTAAGACGACGTCTGGTCAAGATACAATTTGGGTAATTGTAGACCGACTCACAAAGTCTGCCCATTTCTTACCAATGAAGGAAACCGACACAATGGAGAAGTTGACGAGACAATACTTGAAGGAAGTAGTCTCGAGACATGGAGTGCCAGTTTTGATTATTTCTGATCGAGACAGTAAGAAAAAAAGTATAGTCTTATTTAAGAAAATCATTGACACAAAGCCTAGTTACTCAATTTGGTTATGAGTTCGGCTTACCACCCACAAAACAGATGGTCAAAGCGAGAGGACATCCAAACGGTTAGAAGAATGTACGAGCAGTATGTGATAGATTCGGAAAGGGATGAGACAGAATCTACTATTGATAGAGTTCTCCTCAACAAAATCTATCATAGAGTACTAAAGCGGGGGGTAGGATGCACCTTTTGAGGCGTTGTATGGTCGCAAGTGTCGTTCACCTATCTGTTGGGCTGAGGTAGGAGACGATCAACTTACTGGCCCAAAAATTATTCGTGAAACAACAGAGAAGATCATCCAAATCAAGCATCGTCTACAAGCTTTACGTGATCGACAAAGGAGCTACGTTGTATAAGAGGAGTAGGCCATTAGGTTTAGTTTGGGATAAGGTTATGTTGACAAGTTTTCGCCTGGAAAGGAGTGATACTTTACCGCAGGGGAAAGCTGAACCTTCGTTACTTTGGACCTTTTAAGATTCTCGCAAAGTTGGACGGTTGCATATCGACTTAAAGTTACCGAGAAATGAGTCGTGTTCTGTATTTGCACGTCTCAAGCCTTAAGAAGTGCTTATCCGACGAACCGCTCGCTATTCCGTTGGACGAAATCCACGTCGATGACAAGCTCAATTTCATTGAAGAACCAGTTGAAATTATGGACCGCAAAGTTAAATGTTTGAAGCAAAGTCGCATTCCAATCGTGAAGGTCCATTGGAATTCAAGAAGAGGTACCGATTATACTTAGGAGCGCGAAGACCAAATGCAGAAAAAGTACTCTCACCTCTTCGCTAACCATGAATCCGCGTCTCATGCTACGTCTTAAGCTTTGAGGACAAAGCTTCATTAACAGGGAAAGGATGTGACACCTCGATAATTTCCGTTCAATAAATTAGCCGTTTCCATTTAGTAACTTGAATTTTTGAGGTTTCGTTTAATATTTACGCGTAACCGGGAAGTATTCTCGCTCTTATCTGAGAATCATCTTCGGGAGCGAACCGGGATGCCTAACGTTGTAGTATTTTGGAAATAACTGCGTTTTTACATTTTATGGCAATATATAAAATTTCATAATTTTCGGTGATACCGTTATTCGTTTCGTTACTTGCGTAAATCGTGGTTTACTTATAATAAAGCTTTTGCATGCAAGACTTGGAAATTAAATCAAATGGGAAGCACTAGCCAAATAAAATGAATACAAATTCACTTTGGTCCCCTCCCCATGCATGCATACTTCACAAACTCAAATCAAGCACCTTGGTGAACAAGTTTGAATTCAAATCAAATAAAAACAAGCCTTAATCACATGTTTTGTGCCAACTTGAATTTGATTGGAGGATCAAATTGGTCCCCCTCCCCCTCCTTGTCTCTTGTCCACGGCACACACACACACACTTTTAGTGTGTGAAGTAAACTTGTGTTATATAAATTTTGTTGCTTCCATTATTTCATTCATAACACACACACTTGTATTTTTAGCTTTCTTTTTCTCTTTTGCTCTCCCTCTTCTCTTAAAACCCACGGCAAACACCCATATACGGGTTCGTTTTCTTTGATTCTTTTTAAGATCCAAGTGTTCTAAGTTCATTTTTCAAGGGTTTCTCAAGATTATAAAATTAGAGTTTCTAATTTAATAAGTGGGTTTTATAGATCTAGTCATTTTGGGAATACATCTTGTGATTCTCTACTTGTTTCTTTATTCTTGTAAGTATTTCTTGGTCATCTCTTGTTTCATTTCTTTTATTCTTATGAATATTGTTCAAGTTTAAGATATGTGTTTGTGTTACTTTTCTAAAAAGAAATGACAAAATATCTTGACAACTTTTATAAAAATGGAAGTATTATGTTTGTTGTTTTATAAGTTATGGTGAGATGAGTTGAAAAGTGTGTTGCAACAATAGAAATGAAGGGATTAGGTTAGATTAAGTGTGGTTTTGTTGGTTGGTTTAGTAGTGATCGGGATTGGGCTAGAATAAGCATTATTGTGGCGTTTGGATGGATTTTTGAGAGTATTTATGAAAAGACATGTTGCTGATCTGAATTAGTTTTGAGGTTTTGAACGACCTAAAAATGTTTTCATTAGGCGTAAAAGTAGTCTTTGAAGAGCTTGTTTCGAATAGATAGTTTTTCACATTATCGAATTTAAAAGCGGACGTAAAGGTCAAGTTATAGACAAGGTAACTAGAAACATTTTTTCGGCAAAACCAAATGAATAGTGTGCTGATGTGAATAGTAAAAGGGGTTTTCGGACGCTTTCGGACATTTTTGGACTTTCTTAATTCTAAGCGAAAACATATAGTACACAATTATTTAAAGATTATCATCATTTGAAAATGTCATTAACATATTTTAAGAAAAGCGATAAAGTTACTAAAAATAGTTAGTTTGGTAAAACTTAGCGGATCGGACTTGGAAGTTAAGCGATTATGGTTAGTTAGCGCATTTTGAAAATATGGAAACTTAACAAATATAAGGGACAGTATTAACGTCTTGAAACTAAAAACTTTCCTAAAATAAAAACTTTCTAAAAGTAGTAATTTTTTGATAAGCGTCAAGACTTAACGAAAAACTTTGTAATTTTATTTAGTCATACTTTATTAAACAAACTAAAGCACAAACACACATGGATGTCTTTTCTCTTGAAAGCGTGTCGTACAAGTTTTGGTTATCTTTCATTTACCTAAGACGCGTCATTTATTTAGGTCGCGTGTAGGACCTTTCGACTTTATTTCTTGCTCGTTGATTATCGATTCACCGCTTGCTTAAAGTGAGTTCATAGCCCCACGGTTTTACTATTTAAATGTTTATCTTTGGGAGTGAGAAACTTTGTTTGCTTTTAAATTGGAATAGTTCTTAACGTGTGTTTTACATGTTTATGTGTTGCCTAAGTTTCCTTACAAACCACTATTGCCCGAACTATCATGAACCGTTAGTCACCTATGGCCAATTGGATCGGTTAAGTGAGCGCGAATGCATAAATAGATCTATTGGGACTAATTATCCCTATCTGCTTTAGTTCCACTTAACGAAGAACAAATGGATATATGTCATGTTAATGTGCGTTGTGGTGGTCTTTGGTTTGGGATACCAGTTAAGGCGTTTTGAAATCTTGTGGTCCACTCTTGTATTAACTTAAACCTATGAATTCACCAACATTATGTGAGTTTTAATACATGTTTCTCAGGGCATGAGCTTGGCTTGATTCTTGATGCTAAATAGAGTCTATGTGCTATGTGATTTCACTAATTTCAAGACTTATCTATTTATATACTCGTGTTCATTATAAACTTTATTATGCTTCCCGCTCTATTAACTCTCTTATGACGTTGTAAAACTTAAATTAGTTTTCTCTTATGCAACGAGTATACTTTTTCAAACGTCCATGATTAGTGATCGTTCTTTATTGCTTTGTGTTCGGATTGTTATGGCGTCACGCCCTCGGACACGTATTCCGTCCAGGCCTTCGTCTCGGGGGTGGACATACCTGCCCTTTTATTACATGAAGGTGCCTGTGCCATATTTTGGTGTCAGAGTTTGCTCATGTAGCTTAAGCATTGCATACAACTTAGTCATGGTCTTCCCCATGCAATGTATGTTGTAATTTTGCATAAAACAGTCATATTCTTTTCTTAGAGAGACCAAGATGAGGCTCACTGCAAGGTTTTGAGTCATGGCATGACCGAGACGTTCCAAATTGTCTATATAACTCTTCATTTTGAGAACGTAAGAGCTTACAGACTGTCCTTCTTCTTGTTTGCACGCGTGAAATTCTCTCACGGTCTGAAGAAGTTCCTGCTCTGCCTGTTGTGCATACAACGTTTTCAGTTCCTTTAGCATATCATATGCACCAAGTTGTTCCAGATTCTTTTGGATATCTGGGTCCATGGTCATAAGCATAAGACCAACAATTTCCTTCGAAGCCTTGACCCATGCAGTGTGGGTGTTAAGGACATCCGGAGGAAGTACTTGTCCAGCAGGTGGAACTGGCATAGCAGGTATTGGCTGCTCCAAGTATGGTAACTTGTCTTCAACTGATAGCACAATCCGAAGATTGCGGTACCAGTCCATGAAGTTGAGTCCAGTTAATTTTTGTTTTTCAAAAAACGTCCTGAATAACGAATTGTTTACTACGGTGGTAGTCATCTACATTTAGAAAAAGTTCAAATTTATTAGTATTTTTGATAATTAAATTCTTAATAGAATTAACTACCCAATTAATTTACTAATTAAGACTAAGATCCAACTTGACCTCCCACTTATTACCAAAGGTCTGACCAATGAGTAAACAAGTAGGGCAAGAGGTAAGCGACGAGCGTTAATTGCATTTGATGCAACTCTTAGATTTATGAGACTTGTCATAACATTAGTAATCATATAATAATGTCATGAGCATGTTTAGTTCTCATCTTATGCCTCGGGTCCAAGGTCTGACCAAGCATACACGATTTAAGTCCACCAAGCAAGAACGTGCAAAAATCGCCATAGGTCTGACCAGTGAACGAAATTCGCCATGGGTTGGAATGACCCTAAGGTCTGACCAAAGAGGCCAAACCAAATGCACGTGTTCTTGGTTGGCTGGCATAGACTTAAAATTTTCACATAGGGGTATTCACATAAAAGTGTCAAAAGCGTGTACAAAGAGGCATGCAAACAACTTTGTAGCACTTATTTTAAAAACCTTTATAGACGACATTGTAGTAATACATTGGTTCTCGGTAACTCCAATCGAACGCACAAAGAAGCGGAGAACCAGGTCAGCGCGAAGCATATTAAAAACCTGGATTCTTTAGGAATGTCCGCCTTAAACTTCTCTTATAGTTTGTTCTAGTGGATGAGATGTACTTCTCAATAACTCACAATGTCCTGTTTATAATTTAATCATGAAATCAAGTTTCATAGTTTAGTGTCTTATTAATTTTCTCAAAAATCAAGTTTTCCACGAAACAAATAGTAGGTCACAATGAACATGTATTAGGCGTGTAATTAATAGACCAGTTTTAATATCATCTTTCTCTCTAAGTATTAGTCCGTATTGCATACATATTAGGCGTGTAAACGAGTAATCAAGTAAAAATTATGCACATAAGCAGACAAATACAAAAGATGACATTAAATAAACAAGTAAACATGTAAAATCCGAGTTCTCTTGCGAGTCTTCCCCAATTAGAGAACCATAAGGCTAAACGTAATGGGACGACCTTTTGCGGTCGGTGTCCCAAGTCGGCAATTAAAAGGACCTGGTCACCACTACGCGACCGAAGCAAAGACCTGGTCACCCACCAATTTGTAAAGATTAGGGTCTTTTTTTTTTTGCACGACTTAACATTGAGGAAGATTTCGTATTAAAAAAATTAACTCTTTCTTTTTCTTTTTTTTTTTATTTATTTTTAAAAAAATAACAATCCCCATTCACTATAAAATCTTACTTTTTATACCAATTTATAATCACAAAACACATACTTTTTATTACACTTTCATTATCTTTTTTCTAATTGGCTTGTTCGAATACCAATAGAACGATGAAATCCAAGACTTTGTTCAAAAATAAATTGACGAAATATGGTTCATCAGAAAAGGGATTCTGGTTTAGCCTTCATTTGATAATCATGCACAACATAAGAAGATCTTAGTAAGCATTACGAGAAATGTTAATCACATTCCACATGAAGCCGTGCTTTTGATCGACATTTCTTAAAAGAAGGTTCTGATAAAGATTACGAGCTAAATCTTTTATGATACAGAAAGGCGGCCAAACTCGAAAAACAAAGAATGCTAAGTAGTCTGGCGACATACGAAAAAATAAACACGCTCAGAAAACCCTTATAGGTGGTTCGTCATCACAAACACATGGATTGGTGATGTATACCTTATGCGGAAGAGTTACATAACTACATCTAGTGAAGAAGCCTTAGAGAAATACATAGAAGAACAAACAATGGATGAAAAGGCACGGGAGAGAAGTTTAGGCCAAAACAAGCTATATGATGTGAATACTTATGAATTTAGGGTGATGAGGAATTGATTTGATTACGAGTCATCCAGATTAATAAACTAAAAAAACTATTTTAGTGTAATGTTGTTTTAATTTAATGTTTTAAATAAAGTATTGTATTTTAAATTCCGTTATTATATTTTCAAATTTTGAATTCCAACGGCTAGTTTTTCGTTATAAATACCCCCACCATCTCCTCATTATATCACACAACTTCTTATCCAACTATCCAGATGGATTCCAATTTCACTAACTAAAATGTTCCATGGGAATACAGTCTTGATATAAACGATTCTGATCTCCATCACATGTTCTGCGTTCGTCTAGTAGCGCACATGTTGAACCATCTCCATACACCCCAAATCTAGTCACCATAATACCCGGTCCTGCGGGTGTTGTTCAGCTCTCTCTAGAATATGTGTTGAACATCTTCTTAACCCAATCCCAGTTAGGATAATACCCGGGTCCTGCGGGTCTTGTTCAGCGAGCAATCTATATCTTGATTTTTGTACTTTGACGTAGCACCCCATTGTTACCTTTCTGCTGCGACCCGATTTTGGGGGTGTTACAATGTGGGTGAGGATGCTAATTTTAACAGTGGGGCGTGTGTTAGCGCCACTAACTATGTGAATGCTTTTGGTGGCACTGTAACTGGATGTTTGGGAGACATCGACAACTTTCTTAAAAAGGGAAAACTTGAACAAGTTGTTGCAATAGTGAAGTCTTGTTATTCAATTCCGTAATGTAATTTTCAATTTCGTAATGTAATTTTCAATTCCATAATGTAATTTTCAATTCCGTAATGTAATTTTCTAATTTGAAATCAAACAACTACTATTCCAACGGATATTATTCGAACTATATGTTTTAAAACGTATCTGTGTTATATTTTTAAATTCTATCAAGTTCATGTTTTTTATTTCCGTAATTTTTTTCCGTCTTTTCTTCTGTGTATTTTTATTTCCTTATTTTAATTTGTAAAATGTTTAATTATTAATGTAACGTTTTAAAAAAAAAATTGTTTGGTGTCCTCTGCGGTCACCACTACATGTGTTTGGTCACTGTGTGGTCTAAGAGAGAGAAAGCTGAGTTGGCGCTGACGTGGCGGTGTCCTCTGCGATCACCACTACATTCAGTCTGTGTCACTCTGCGGTCACCACTACATATCATCAAAAATTCTTAAAAAACACACAACAGTATTTTCCAACTTAAAAAATTAAAACTAACAAAACACACTTTTTTAGGCATTTTTCTTATTTTCTTTTTACACTCCTCTTTACTAGAGAATCACACAAACTGAAAATATCACACTAACGTGTTTTCTATGTTTTGTAAAAAACCATATTCACTCTTTTTTTTTACAAATATGAAAATAAAAAACTAAATTTTTTTCTCTAACTAAACACACCCTTACATTTCCATCATAATAGACTTCAACTCCTTACTCCAAGATATGTTCACACAATTACACAAACCCATCTTGTGGCATTTTGGTATATAAATTTAATCTGAATGGTGGTGACGATTTAAGTGTAGAGGTAGATGGACATGAGAGTAGCGGATATAAATGGTGATACTGGGTGGGTGGTTAAAAATGGTGGTTGGGTGGTCATGGGTAAAGATGGTAGTGGTGGTGGGGTATAGGTGGTGGTTTGGTGCATGAATTATGGTGTTTATGATCAAGGTTGTCAAACTCGCGAGTAAACTCGTAGGATCGTACGTCCTACGTGTTTTACGCAAAAACCGTGTATATTGTGGTAGACCCATATGAGGATGGAGCGTACGTGAACGTATGAAATCGAACGTAAACACGTGAGATGAGTGCCGAACGCTTATTACTAGCAAATATCAATCACATGTCTTCTCGCAGTTTATTACCCATTATTTTATAAAGCCCAACAACTTAACAAAATAAAAATACTAACTGAACATTGACGGTTCATTTTCTATTTTCTAATCATATTAAACTTAAGTATCTACTTTCCCAAATCACAATTTCAAGATGAAAACTAGTGGTCTTCTTCTCATCTTCTCATAATCTAATTGGTTGGATCGTACGATCCCGATTCGATCCTACGATTTCGATCCTGTAAAGACAAAAACAATTTTAGGTAGGATCGAGAGTTTGACAGCCTTGTTTATGACCCATAAATAATGGCGCATAGATTACAATTCGAGAAAGATTAGTTAACCGTACATTAAAATGATATGATATGAAAATACATACTTCTTCCGTCCTAAATTAATAGTCCATGTTCCCTTTTTTGGATGTCCCACTTTAATTGTCAACTACTATAAATAGATAGGAGTGTTTGATCAAGTTTACCATATTACCCTTGAATAAAAATATTATTACAAATGACAATAATTAATTAGTTAAGGGTAAGACTATCATTCTGCAAAAAGTAAGAGAGAGAAAGCAGTAATAATTATGTTTTTCTTAAACTGTTTGTTTTTTGTTGGGACACAGTAATTTTAGTATGAAAGAAGTATTAAACAAGGAACGTACTACTTAGCCTATAGATATGTATAGTTACCTTATTTTGAGTTTCGCGAGATCATATTCTGTGAAAAGATGAAAATATGTTAATCACAAAATGAATAATCTTTTTTACAAATAGTTTCTAGCTAGAACAAGTGACATGTCCACTCATCCAAGCCTAAATCATTCTACTGAAAAACACATACTAACAACAACATTAACTTCTACGTGCTATCTAAATCCAAATTAATCTCTATACTTTTCTACGAAAAGTATCGGTCACTTCCATAATATTGTAAGATGGGTTCGTAGTATAGTTTTTGGAACCTAGATAAGGTAGAAAGGCCCAAGGCACATGTTAAGCCCATTAAGGGTCCATATGGCCGGCCACTCCTAAGTATTTATACCTCTCTTCACACCTTGGAGAGGGTTGGTTGTTCACTTGTTTATTTCTAATCTAATTTTGCTCTCTTTCCTTTCTCTCTAAGTGTTCAATCCTTCCACTCTTTCTCTAGATTTCTTTTCATTTGATTGTAAGATAAGATACTTCATATATTCTACAATTGGTATTAAGATCCATGAGGTAATTTAGCTAGGTTTTGTGTGCGTTTTTCTTACTTGTTCTAGGCGTGCGTTTGGTTCGAACACCATACAAAAGATTTCATCTTTTATGTGTTCTAATACCATAAAGATTAGTACTTTCTTCTTTGTTTATCATAGTATAAAGTAGTTGTATAAGAAAAACTTTTGAAAAACTCAAAAATCTTCATTTTTTGTTGTTTTTGGTTCAAAAATTAGGTACAAGAATCTTGATTTCAATTTTTTTGTTTTAAAAACTATAAAGTTTATGTTTTTAAGGTTCTCCTAGTCTTAGAATAGCAAGAAGTACAAGTAAAATCAAGTAAAAACGTCAAAAATTGTGTCTTTAAGTGATTTGAAGTTTTTGAAGACGGGTTTTTATACACACTGTTTGAATTCGGCGATTTATATATATTGAATTCTACGATTTATACATTGATGAATTCGGCGATTTATACGTGTTTGTATTCGGCGATATATACATGTTTGGATCCGGCGATTTATACGTGAGAAAATCCAGCGATTTATATGTGTCTTCAAATCCAGCAATTTATACGTGTTTTAAAATCCAGCGATTTATACCTCAGTATATCCAGCGATTTATACCTCATTCAATCCAGCGATTTATACCTGTCTTCTTAACGGCGATTTATACAAGTTTTCTTAAGGTGATTTATAAGTTACACGTGGGTGACTTATACACTTACCTTTGGAGATTTATACCATATTGTCTTAGAGATTTATACGGTTTTTCTGTGATTTGTAAAATCCCGTGAAGTATTCAATTATTTTCTCGGTTTTATCAAGAATTGTAAAATCCCGTGTAATCTTAAGATTCATTCACTTAAAACAAACAACAATTTAACCAACAACCTCTAATCACTGAACGATCATAAAGTTATCTTTTCTCATTCAATCAATTAATTCAAAATGACAACCTTAGCAATAAAAAAGAAAAAAAGAAAAAAAAAAAGAATTGTAATTACAATCATAGTTGAGCGGATACTGATCCTCTTTCCGTGTTTGGAGAAATCATTCTATGACTCTTGGAAAAGTCGTATGGAACATTACATGGAGAATAGGGAGAATGGGAGAATGATACTCAACTCAGTTCAAAATGGTCCACTTATTTGGCCTACTGTTACTGAAGAGGATGGTACCACTTGAACAAAGAAGTATGAAGAACTTTCTACTACTGAAAAGATTCAAGCTGTTGCGATTGCAAAGCTACTAATATCGTTCTTCAAGGTCTTCCACCAGACTTCTATGTTATTATTAATCAGCATAAATTTGCAAAAGAGATTTGGGACAGAGCTAAGCTTCTTATGCAAGGAACGAAATTATCATTACAAGAAAAGGAGTGTAAGTTGTATGACGAGTTTAATAAGTTTACATTTGTGAAGGGTGAAACACTGTATCAGTACTACTAGATATTTGCTTAACTTATGAACAACATGAATGTTATCAATATGTCATGAAGACCAGTTCAAGTGAATACAAAGTTTCTGAATAGTCCACCACAGAAAGAGAACTTATTATGTGACGGATGCGAAGTTGCAAGAGATTTTGGCATAACAACAAACTATGATCAATTGTACTCATACCTTAACAAATGAAGGCATGCAAAGGAAACTCATACAGAAGCGTGAAAGATACCAAGATCCTCTTGCATTTGTTGCTAACTACCATCAATCACCGTCTCAACTTAACAACTATCACTCTCAATACAATCCTACATAGTTTCCTCAACAATCATACATGGTTCTACAAGTTCACTCTCCTCAACAATACTCGCAAATGTATCCACCACATCATTCATCACAACCATAAATCTGTCATTCATCCGTTCCACCATCACAACAATATCAGTCTCATCAAACCTCATTTGTTCTACAAATTGCTTACACCTCACCTCAACTTTCAACACAACCATTGACTGAGTTCCCTCAACTGGACTCAAGTCATGTTGTTCTTGTGTTTAATCAAGGAGATGATCCAATTACATGTCTCAATAAGTAATGGCTTTTCTCATAGTTGTACCTTCTTCAAGGTTCCCTTCAACCAACAATCAACTTAGAACTTCCTCTAATATAAGAAACCAAACCACTATTCAAGACGGAAGGGTTACACTACAACAAGTTTAAGGGAGGCAAGGACAAAGTTATGCTGGTAATAGCTATAAGGGTAATGCTACTAGTTATGGGGGGAATAATGCAGGAGGACAAGCAAGGGTTGTTAAATGTTATAATTGTTAAGGTGAATGTCACATGGCTAGGCAATGCATTCAGCCAAAGAGGACTAGGAATGCTGCATGGTTTAAGGAAAAAGCAATGTTGGCTGAAGCACAGGAACCTGGATAAATTTTGGATGAGGAGCAACTAATATTTCTTGCAGATCCAAGCATTCCAGACGGTCAAACTACTCAGACAACTATTCCAAACACTGCTGCTTTCCAGACTGAGGATCTTGATGCATATGATTATGACTGTGATGATGTCTCGAATGCTAAAGCGGTTCTCATGACCAATCTTTCCAACTATGGTTCTGATGTTATCTCAGAGGTACCTCATTCTGACTCCTATCATAATGATATGGATGATCAAAGTGTGCATGTAATGCAGGATTTTAAACAAACACCAATTGTTGATTTTTCCAATAATGAGATACATAGTGATAGAAATATCATTCCGTACTCTCAATATTTGCAAGAAACACAACAAGAAGCTGTTCAAGATATAAATGTCCATGCACAACAAGATTCAATG
The DNA here is from genome assembly GCA_026074375.1 of Tanacetum coccineum. Taxonomy (NCBI): domain Eukaryota; kingdom Viridiplantae; phylum Streptophyta; class Magnoliopsida; order Asterales; family Asteraceae; genus Tanacetum; species Tanacetum coccineum. The sequence continues at coordinate 1,863 of BQNB010045804.1, read as the reverse complement.
ATTTTATTTATGATTGAAAAAATGTCAAAACAAATTATTAATCATGAATAATTAGGAAAAGGCTAATCAGGAGAGAAATAATGAATCCTTAACCGCTGAGCTTAAGAGATATAAAGAACGAGTTAAAACTTTTAAACAATGTCTTAATATTGATTTAAGCACACGTGAAAAAAATGATTGCTTCTCAAATGGATGATATGATTAAAGAAAGCTTGCACTTAAGCAACAAATTGACTCACTTGAACAAAATCTTTCTAATCAAATCAAAGAAAAGGAATCTTTATTGCAAACATTCACTGTTTTAAAAAATGAATCCAAATAAAAGGAAAGTACATATATGGATAAAGAAATTTATTTAGAAAAGAAGATTAAAGAACTAGATAATATTGTTTACAAAGTGGGCCAATCTGCTCAAACAGTGCACATGTTAACAAAGCTATACGTTTTTTGTGATGACACTCACAACATAACTATCTGGTTATCAAATACATGTGTTCATCACAAGAAAGCTCAACGGATTAAACCAACCTTGTATGATGGAAGTGTTATATCTAAACAACATGTTGCTAGTCTCGTGTTTGATGATGATGAGACATTGATTTTGGAAGAAGTAAGTCGATCCAAAATGCTTGTAAAACAAAACGACCCAATTTTAAAAGAAAAGAAAGTTAATACAACTCCAATTAGTTATGCTGAGTTAAATCGATTATCGAAAGATTTTGGTAAATGTTTTGTTCCACAACAAGAACTATCTGATGAATAAGCTTTCTGGTTACAAACATCACACCTTAATACTGACCAATCTGCTTCGTCACCTGTCAAAATTAAGGTTCCTCGGGAACTTCCTAAGGTAAGCCTGGTTAATACAAGCCTTAAAAAGCTTAACTACCATCCTGGCTAAATTTATTGACATTGTGATACAAAGTGGATAACACCCGAATGCTTTACGAAAAGGAGCAATGGGTATTGAACACCCTCAAAGTTGTTTTTCTAAAAGAAATAATTTCATTTTTAAAGACCTTAAAAGACATATTCAATGTTTTTGATAAAGATCTTTTAAATGAGGTAACAGAAGTACAAACAGTTTTTAACTAGATGGAAGTTGTTGTTCAATAGTATTTTGTAGACAAACAGTGTTTTGAAATTCATAAGAAATAATTTTTTCTTGAAAATGACCGACTCTTACAAAAAATAATGTCTCAAGATGTTATGATATGTGTGATAAATTCTACTGCTGTTTTTATGATGTGAATGTGGAAATGCGAAGTAGTGAATCTTGTGTGAAGTGTTTGGATCTTGATGCTGAGATTTTGAACAAACAAAATACGTATAACGATCTTTCGAAAAGTTATTCACAACTTGAAAAACATTGCATTTCTCTAGAGTTAATAATGCAACTCAATCAAAAAAAATTTCAAAAGGATTCATTAAGTAATAATCAAAATACTCTTGAAATTCCAAAATATTTTGAAAATAATAATTTGAAAGCTCAGCTACAAGCTAAAGACACTATAATTTGTAAGTTGAAGGAACACATCAAATCTATGAGAGAAAATGACAAAGAAAAGAAAGTTAAACATGAAATGGATGAAATTGAGACCATAAACATTGAATTGAAGCATAGTGTGGCAAAATTACTTTCAAAAAATGAGTGCTTACATAAAGAAATTGAGCATTTGAAAAAGATTTACAAAGATCAATATGATTCGATTAAAAAGACATGTGCTCTTTCTAAAGAACACGGTGACTCTTTAGTTGCTCAATTGAACTCTAAATCTTTGGAAAATGCGGCATTAAAACGTCTAATTCAAGACAAGGTTTTGTGATTACATCATTGAAAAATAATTTACAAAAGAGAAAGAC
>BQNB010045803.1:1115-44076 GCA_026074375.1 Tanacetum coccineum | reverse complement strand
AGTGTAAATGTGGGCTTTTAAAAACCTCAATAAGCAAAGAAAAAAAAGAAATAAGCTATCTAAGGCCATAACACACCTAATAAGTACCTAGGGACTCAAAGACATTAATTAATAAGCTCCTACATAAGCTGGAAAGAAAATCAAGCAATTCTACATTATGCAAAGCAACAACAGGCAAGGGGATATTTTGAGCTTAAAATTAAGCTATCTAGAAAACTTCTTAATGGCTGAAATTTAAAGGGCTTATCTAGGAGCTTATTGGCTTTTTAGAAAAGCCAATAACCTAGGCTGAGGTTAACTAATAAGCTAGGTGAAAGGGCTTAAAGTTGGCCCCTTAGCACCAGGGCAAAATGCACTAAGCAAAGGATGCTTAATTTGACAGCTTCAAATAAGCTGTCAAATAAGCTCAAAATTAAAAGATAAGCTAAGACAGATTGAAAAGGGCTTAATATGAGCTTATGCTCAAGATCTAAGCTTCTGAAAACAAAGAAAAGCTGCTGATTTCAGAGATGGAAAAGAAGGCTTTTTATTTTGAAAAATGACATTCATACTTGGCAGTTTTGACTTACAAGGTCAAACGACTCAAGGGACCTTTGGCAACTGATTTAAACACTCAAATGACAACAATTTGAACCCTTACTCAGGATCACAATGGCTTAACCAAATAAGCCATTGTAATCTCCTTTTAAAAACTAACAGTTTCAACGATGCTTGTAAAAACTTTGGAAAACAGATTTTAACTAAAAAACTTTAGCAAAACAGACTTAATTAAGCTCAAACACCTAAGATAAAGTTAACTTAATGACCCCAACCCATGTCATTACCATTTTCACCCGTTTTAGCACTTAACCCAAACACCCCTTTAAAGTTAAAAAAAAACTGATTTAACTGAATTTAAATTAAAATAAAACTTGATAAACTTGATTATGAGTAAAGTTTAACAATTTAACACATATTTATCTAAGATTAACAGGTTTAGAGAGTTTAATATGAATTTAAAATTTTTGACAGTAACAAACAAAACTTCAAAGAGAACTTTCAAATTTTCATTGATATAAAAGAGATTACAAAAAAAAAACTGAATGCTTAAAGTACAATTTTAATTAAAAGTTCATAAAAGAAAGCTAGTAAAAAAAAGGGTCGTTCTTCGGTTGTGTTTTCTTGCTTATATAGAAGTCTCTGGCCTTCATAGCTTCTCAACTTGTGTTTCTTGTGTGTGTACAACCTCAGCAACAATTCCCAGCCTTTGATTAGGTTTTGTGTTTGTTTATACTCATTTTCGGCCATGGATTTTTCTTGGGTTGAGGGGGATTGCCAACGTGGCAGTTTAAAAGGCTAGTGGGAGTGGGTTTAGGGTTAGAACTGGATTTAGGAGGGGTTGGGTAAAAGGGGTAGTGGCTACATGTGATGGTGGGAGGTTCAAGGTGGTGGCGGGAAAGGTTTGGGGAAGAGAAACCGGGATTGGTTTATAACATTTGAATGTTTGAATTGCCCAAAAAGAAACCCCCAACTTTCCCTTACTTGTCACTCTTTTTATTCTTTTATTTTTCTAGTTATAAGCAAGTTTAAGTATTGGCAACAACGGCCCTTGTGGTTTATTGAAACAAAGATATAAAAGGTTTTGAACATGGCAGTTTCAGCCCTTGGTGTTTTTAAGGGAAATTAAGTTTGTAAAATTGCAAAATCAGTCCCTCTCTTTGTTTAAACCCTTTTCTTTTATAAAACACATTTTTTTAAAATGACAGTTTAAGTCCTTAAGGTTTATAAAAAATGTTTTTGGGCCAGGGTTTGTGTATTGGGCTTGGGATTGTGTATTGGGCCCAATTGGGTTTATTTGGGCCCAATAAGGTTTAGGCTTATGTTATTGGGCTTTTTAAGGTTCAGGTGGGTTTTGTGTGTATAATGGCTGAGATTGGCTGCACAAGGGCTAGGATCGGGCCTTCAAAGTCTTCACAGTCTCTGTTAATTGCACACAAATGGGCTGTTGTCATTGATTGAGGGCCCCTTTGGTCTTCACAGTCTTCAATAATATACTATTGGGCTTTCCCGGCCCATCAGATGGGTTGAGATCGCATCCAATAGTATTCTTCAATTACGGCTCCGGTTTTGACTGTTAATTTGTTGAGTTGACTTTGACTTTGACTTTTCTGGTCTTTGGCTTTGATTTGGCTTTGTCCTTCACAGCTTTTCCATTCCGTGCCTGGTTTTGTCATTTTTTTGCTTTGTTTTCTGTCTTTTGGTGTGATATCCTTTTCCTGCACAACACAAGTGTAAAACAAACATATCTTTGGCAGTTTCTGTCTGTTTTTGGTCATTTAAGTCCGTTTTTAATGGAAAAAGGTATGTGTATTTAAGCACATACCAATGGATTGCATGTGTCGACCATCTTAGATCGTGGTGAAAGATTTACCTCGCGGTTTTGGTAGACATTATAGAAAGCATTAGGAACATGGCTAGTCATGTGTATGACTTATCATCCTCAAACAGACGGATAAAGTGAGCGTACCATTCAGACTTTGAAGGATATATTGAGAGCATGTGTGATTGATTTTTGGTGGTAGTTAGGATACTCGTCTACCCTTAACTGAATTTTCTACAATAATAGTTATCATTCGGGTGTTTGATGTGCTCCGTTTGAAGCGTTGTATGGAAGAAAGTGTAGGTCACCTGTTCTTTGGGCTAAAATTGGAGAAATTTGGTCGATTGGACCAGAATTGGTACAAGAGACAACTAATAAGGTGATATTGATTAAAGAAAAGCTCAAGAGGCTAGAGGTTGCCAAAAGAGCTATTTTGGCAATAGGCGTAAACATTTAGAGTTGAAGTTGGGGATAAAGTGATATTGGAAGTGTCGTCTTGAAAAGATGTAGTGCATTTTGGAAAGAAAGACATGTTAGCACCCAGATATGTGGGACCATTTGAGATCATTAAAAGGATCGGTCCTATGACCTATTGATTAAGATTGTCTCAATAAATTTAGTAGTGTATTTAATGTGTTTCAAATTTAAAGGAGTATTGGACGGATGTAAATATGCATGTGCCTTTGGAAGAAATTAAGATACACAAAACTCTTTGGTTTGTTGAAGAACCTGTGAGATTATCGATCGTGAGGTTAAAAAGTTTGAAGCGTAGTAGTATTTCGATACTTGAAGTCCGTTGGAACTATGAATGGCAATGGGGCGGGTTTGGGGCGGGGCGACCACCCTCCATCCCCAAACCCGATTAGCAAACCACGCCCTAAACCCACCCCAATCCCCAATGGGGATCTTATCGGGGCGCTCTGTAACACCCCCAAAAATGTGTCGCAGCGGAAAATATGTCAGGGGGTGTTACTTCATAATACAATAGCTCAAGATACAAGAGAACGACCTCTAAATGTGTCGTTTGCAAAACAATCTCGTTGATTTTCTGAAATCAAAATAATAGTTGTCCCATAATTGCATCACCATGAAAAACTTGAATGTAAAGACTCCAATGCACATCAAATAATCCAAGCATCTAATTCACTTGAGAAAAACATGCTTAAAAGTGTCAACATTAAAGTTGGTGAGTTCATAGAGTTTTGTAAGTATAAATGTAAATGTTGGAATCCAAAGATTTATAAAGTATGTATGATTATTTCAAACCTTATAATAATCGCCAAAAATGTAAGAGTACATGTAGAACCAAAAGAGTTTAGTGTTTATTGCTTCGCCGCAATATAATGAAAAGTGTTCAGAAATTAGTAATGTTTAACAAGTAGTATGGACAGTGAAATCGTTGATTTTTCAAAATGTATGGGTCTACTATAACAAATACAGTACCCATAGATAATATCTACTGTTGCGCTAAGCTCATGACACCGAAACCTTAAGTATACGTTGCTATAAGTTAGTGCCCCGGTAGGTGCATTGCCTAGCACCTAGTTTCCTCAAATGTAATGCGTCCGTGTACATGGTAGTGCGTTGTTATCTACCCGGACGGGGGAGTTCATTCCCATAGATCTATTCACAGCTTCGCGCTCCTCAACCTGGTCCCCTCCCCCCGTATGTCAAGAAATTAACGGGTTATGATAGGGGACTTAATGGCAATAGGAGTAACTTGCGTAAAAAAGGAAATTTCACTTTATAGTTTGTGTCCAATTAAAATAAACCATTGTATTCGTAAATAGCTTTGAGTACTTAAATCCATAAGTAGAAAAGAGTGTGATATAAATCAAGTAGTTGAATTCGAAATGAGTATGTAAACAATTTCGTAAACATGTATGCAAACGAGTAAGTGACAAGGTATGAAACCAAGTTTGTAATCAACCATGTAATTGTGTTTGTAATGAATTGTAAAATCAAGTATGTAAACCAAATGTGTAGAATAGTATGAGAAAGATATTGTAAACGAATATGTAAACAAGTTGTATTGAGCATGTATTCTCCCCGAGATTTGTAAAGTAAATGTAAAACAAGTGAAAGAGGAGCTATAAACTCACATCGATGATGAAGAACGATTGGCGGGAAATGTACACATTGAGTACAAGACGAACGATACTGAAGCGGCTCGACCAGAAGTTTTGTAGCTATATTCTTATCAGCTAAGTCCATTAGCTAGGTAATGCGTTTGGGTTTTCCGATGAATTGTTATGTCAACGAGGGCACGTGAAAAAGATTTAGATTTTAATAGTGTAATAGTTTGGTGGTTGGTTAAATAAATAAATTGAAAATATACGCAAAGCGTGTATTATATTTTCTTATCTACTTCATATGAAAAATAAACCCTTATATAATTCTTAACGTAAGTTATATACAAAACCGATCAATCCAAGATTCGTATGTAAAGTTATAATACTTTGCAGGTCTTATATAATAAATGCGAGTTGTTAATTAAACTAATTAGTACTCCAATTTAATTAACAAAAGACTTTGAATAAAAGTTGACCACGTATCTTACTATTATAACTTAAACAACCGAAGTTGGTAACCGTTTATAACCATTATAAAATATAATTTAATATTTTATAAATTATGTTTCATTTCTTTAACAGGTCGTGTCTAAAACACTTCGCCTTATTGTAAAAGTATAGTTTTCGTTTTTATTTTTTTTTTTTTTATTTTTTTTCTTTTTTTTTAGCTCGTTGTCCAGTTATTGGGAAAAACCATTTAATATATCTTAAACATTCTTAATTCCTTTTATCGTTTCTCTAAATTTATAAAGTTTTAGTAAATCGTAAATATAGAAAAATTATATAAATTTTCGTCATGACTTTCCCGTTTGTAAACGTTTTTCCATTTTGCAAATCTAAACGTTTTCAGATAAATGAATATATATATTTAAATCAATCGCGTTTTAATATTTCAAATGCCGCGTGTTTTAGATATTATATGTTATACACATTAGTATTTTTAATTAAACCAATTATTAAGGATTATATTATTTAACCGATTTTAAAAACACTAATATAATGTTTATCAGTTTTAATATTTATTTAAAACCCTTAAGTTATTTTTATGCGTCGTTTTATATATACACCAAACAAACCCTCGTCGTTTCCTCGTTGACTCGCTAAACCAAACACGCCCCTTTAACTGTCGAGCAAACCCCAAACGCACCCTAATGGTATGTACAGCAGCCAAACGCACTCATGTGCATGGCTGCTGTTAAGCCAAACGTACCCTATTCAATGCCAATACTCAAAACCAAACACTCCCTTTCTGCATAAACCAAACACTCCTAATCTGCTGCTAAACTCAAAACTAAACGCACACTAACTGTTTTTAAACCTATATATCAAACACCCTCCGTGGGGCTGTTGCCATAACCAAACACCCCCTTGTTGTTGTCTTAACCCCAGAACCAAACAACCCTTTAGGGCTGTTAACCCCAAACCAAACGCTCCCTATGGCCGTTTTAATCAGCCAAACGCACCCACATTTGGTGACTAACAAACGCACCCTAATATGGTGTCGAACCAAACACGCCCGAATCTGTCGATAACCAAACCCACCATTTTGTGCTATAACAACCCAAAACGCACCCTTGTCTTGGCGATAAAACCCGAAACAAACACGCCGGATGTGTTATGAACCCAGCAGCATAACACCCTTCTTGGTGGTGGCGTCGCGGCTGACGTGGGGGGGCGCGGGGGGGGGGGGGTGGGTGGAGTATGGTTGGTTTGCGAGTTGGTGAGATGATGGCAAGGTGGAGACGATGAGGGTGATGTGGTGACGGGTAACGATGGTGTTGATGGTGGGATGCAACTGGGGTGGCTGTGGTCGGAGGTGCTGGTGACATGGTGCTGTTGGGTCTGTGGTGATGCTGGCGCGTGGCGATAGGGGGCAGCGGGGATGATAGTGACGAGGTGGTTACGGTGTTGTGGAGATGATGATGATGATGTTATGATGAGGGTGGTAGCGGCGGTGGGTTCGCCGGACCTTTGGTCGGAAGATATGGGAGGCGCCGGAAGGATTTTGAGAGAGAAGGGAGGATGTATAAAAGTGTGGCTAAGTTTTTGATAAAAAGAATGAACCCTAATTGGTGACATATTTATACTAGAAGGTTTTCAAAAAAAAAAAGAAATAGCAAGTGTTATATAGTATAGGGTTGAATTTGTAAATACCATCACGGGGACTACAAGTGTAACTTCCGATAATTAATGGTTCGGGGTTCGATTAGGCTCGTTAACGGACGATTAAAAATACGAAAGTGGCGCCATTGTTTTCTAAATAATTTTTCCAACAAAATGAGTACTCACTCGACTATTATTTTATAAATATTTTTATAAAATATATTAAAATGATTATTATTTATTAGTTTGGTACTATTAAGTGTTGCGAGCAAGCTTTATCCGTAAAGTTAAAACTTTATTTTGAACATTCGCGTTTTTAACAAACATTTTTTGAATGAAATATTAAACGATTTATAAAATACTTTTTATTTAATAAAAAGTAATAATTGAATATAATTTTAATTATTTTGGGTCGGTACGCTTTGTGTTCAAGATTTTTGCGAAGGCATTTCAGTCACCTTCTGATAGTTTTCGGGTCTCGGTCAGAACTGAAAAGTTGTCTGAAATATCGTTTTACATCAATTTGCTTTGGAGTCCGAAAAATGAAAACGTGATTTAGTGATTCGTTTTTGATAAATCAACTATGAATTAATATATATCCTTTTTCGTTTTCGAATCAAATAAGTTAAAAATATCAAAGGATATAATCGTCATTCAACATTCGAAAATTCTCGGATGTTACAGTACCTACCCCTTAAAGAAATCTCGTCCCGAGATTTAATTTGTGTTAACCGTTTGTATGACCAAGAAAAGATCTAAGATTTAATAAAGCAGTTCTAAACAAGACGCTGATACTTTATTCAGCAAAATTTGATGTTTCGACACTTCTCCATATACCAAAAATTTTGACTAGGTTTGACCTGGATATTTAATCCGTCCAAATGGGTACCTCAAAGAATATCATTACAGATCTTATGATTGATAACTGCGTTAAAAAAAATCTCTTAATAGTGAAAGCATCGAAGGAGGAAGTGTGGTCGCGCGAGAAGGTTTGTGTACAGCTTTAAGTGATCCAGGACGGAGTCTCGTTTCTGATATCTGTAATGTTCGATGCTTAATAACGGACGAGGCTAATGTATGTCAGTATCCAACTTATTTGGTAGTACCAGGATGTACCGCGACCTAAGTCTTTGTACTAGTGGCCCGAAATGAATAGTTCGACTATCTCTCTCGTCGGTAGGTGTTTATCTAGTTTAAGGGGGGTTGCATTACCTATTGGATAAGGTTGTACAAGCTGGGACCGCTCTAGGGCCCAACAACAGCAACCATAACATCAATAACCCTAACAATGGTGATGAGATGCAGAGAGTGAGGACATCTCGAGAAACAATATTCCCAGAATTAAGTTTTAACAACTGGGAGGAGCTCGCGTAAGAGCTTATGCGATAGACGGCGGATTATGGTACTCAGTCGTTAGTTTAAGGACGAATCAACTCCATTAACTCAAGTGTGTAACAAGTCTGTTAGTTCCACGAACAGTTCGTGATCGCGAGGATTAGCAACGGCAAAAGTAATAACTTAAGAATGTGATAAGGTAGCTCCAATTGAGGCCTTAAGATTTTGCTGAGTAGTAAGACACGATTTGTGTCTCTAGTCCCTTATAACGAATTCCGGTGCTTACCGAGTTCATGTTCTTACTCGTCTCATACCGGATACCATTAAGCCCACTCATTTATAATTTCTTATTTACATAAAGAAGCGTCCAAATTTATGTAAGTAAGAAATGATAAACTTATGGTTCGGTGATTTACAACTTATTTATTTAAATGAAGAGGCGTCCCAATCCTTTTAAATAAACAGACCATAAATCATCCTACTTAATAATTCCCGATGCAATACGCGTACACACAAAGTTTTCAAGGTGGTGAATGACATAGCGATGCCGATGCTCTAATGAGTATGGTATGAGTATTTAAAACTCGTCTTCGGAGACGGAAAGTAAAACAATCAGGGAAGATCGACATAGAGTTTAAGACAGTTAATGAGTACTCGGTTAGAGTAAATATGGTAAAGATCTCTATGAACGAATCAGTATAGTGATTATCATATCGATCCTCCTATTACAAGTCCCGCCTATACAAGACTTGCAATATGGTACTTCTTAAATTCATACATATCCATAGTAAAACAGAACTGTGTCGGGCTTTTTTAACATAACAATTATCATATCAATCCTCATATTACAAGTCCCGCCCATACAAGGTCTTGCTATTACTTAGTTTCCATAATAATTCCATGTAAACAGAATTTTGACGGTATTCTGCTGTTTATTTGTGCAATAACAAATTGTATAAACGCGATAGGAAGAAAATATATCCTTGGAGACCATTGTTTAAACTTACAATGTTGAGATTGAAATGACGACCATATGTTGAACTCACATGTCTAAGATGTAAGATGAGACTTTGTTTAACTCACAATGTTTGGGTATTATTGGTGACCATTGTGCAACTCACACGTCCTTAAGAATGCTTGGATTATTTATATAAATAAACTCTTATAATAAATAAACGGGCGATATGCAAAAGATGTAAAGCATATATATTACAGATATGTATGTATGTCATGTATGCACGTATAGGTAAATGTAAATGTAAGCAAGTAAGCATGTTGTGTGTATGCACTTTGAAATTGTTTGTTGTGATGCAAGGTTGTGGAAATACGGTTATAGTCTAGGGTAAAAATATGCAACCTTGTTCTCTTATAACCTTGGCTCTGATACCAATCATGTTATCTACCCCCAATATCTTGTGCTAGCAGCGGAAATATGTCAGGGTGGGGCGTTACTTACATTAATATCAATGCACTGTATACCAGAGAACTACCGCCTAAATGTGTTAGTTTGTAATAACATTTCTCAGTTGAATTTCTGGAAATCAAATAATTGTTGTCCTTAATGCGCAATCACATGAATAAACTTGTATGTAAAGTCTCCAATGCAATACTGCATAGTTTTACAAGCTATATATTCTCTGAGAAAAAATTGCTTAACCAGTTAGTTAACATATTTAAGTTGGTGAGTTCATAGATTAGTGTAAATATGACACGTAAGTTTCAAACAAAATATCTGTGATCCATCTGCTGTCTTACCTGTTCTGGTTAAATACTTATAAAATATGCAGTCAATGTTTTGTTACAAAAGTGCCAATCTTACCCAATGGTTTTTATAAATAATGCATGACAAATTTAAGTCACCAATGTTCAACGTATTGTATGTGTCGGGGGGCCCTGTAGTCCCCAACATGATCCGACATGTTATAACGTTCGTTCCCAGTGATAGCTAGTCACCCGAACGGGGGTTGTCAATCCTGAATAGATCTATTGTATATCATTCACATGGACATCACGCATATGTTCGTCGACCTGCGTTAGCTTACGTGCCTAAACAGGGATCCACACCCGATAGTTCTATATCTTACATTCGCGCTTCTACCCTCCAAGTGATTTACTGTTCATGACGCTGTGACGTAGACTTTGTGTACCTAGTACCCCGATTTTCGGGCAGTGAAGATCCAGTTGATACAAATTAATGGTTCCCATCATGGGTGTTCCCTCCAAGATAACACCGGGCATGTAATGTTGTTGGCCACGCAGGCGTCCAAACAAATGTAATCCGAAAAATCATTTCAAATGTAAAAGTATGCATTTCGTGACCAAAAAATAAAGTCAATCGATGTATACCATTGCGAAGCTATGCAAAATTAGTATGTAAACCAATTTGAAATTAAGCATGTAAATGTGTTTGTAATGAATTGCGAAATCAATGTAGTGAAACCATAGCCTTTTTTTCTCTTCCTAGTGTGTAGAATAGTATGTAAAAGATTTGCGAAATAACAAATATGTAAACAAGTTATATTGAGCATGTATTCTCCTGAGAATTTGTACAGTAAATGTAAAAATACAAGTGAAAGAGGGCTATTAACTCACATCGTTGTTGTAGGGAACGATTGCAGATAGGCATCTAAAATGCACAACACGAATAGGAGACGGTAACGGCTCGATCAAGAAGTTGCGACTAATTTAAAGCTAGTTCCCACTAGCCTAGGATGATGAGTTTTGGGTCTTCCGATGTATAATTCTGTCAACGCAGACACGTTGATAATAGATTTAGATTTTAAGGTTGCAATAGTTTGATGGTTGGTTTAAATAAAAAATAAATCAAAATGTAATCGAAGGTGTGTACCTTCCTTTCCGTAGTTATATTATTACATAATGTAAATGACCAAATATATAATTCCTATCGTAAATTATATATTAAGATACCCACCCAAAAGGATAACTCGAAGCGTATATGGATACACAACATGTGTGTTCCCTAAAAGATGACAAACAAACTAAAATGGTTTAATTATATAATACTTTCCAAGTATTATATAAGAAAAATAATAAAAATTAAAGAAACTAAATAATTCGACACGTTTTTAGAAAATCACCACTTAAACAAATAAATAAGTGCTTAGCAGAAAAGTAATCGTACGTTTTAAAGTTACAAATCATGTACACTATGTTTTTAAAACTTTTTACTAAGGTTTATGATGTTACTTTTTAGTTTGACCAATTATAATATATATAATTAATATTTATAAGTTTGTATTTTGTTTCTCAGCAGGTCGTTCTATAATGGTTGTCTATTTATAAAAAGTTAGTTTTTCGTTCGTTGCCCAGGTTATTGTATAATACAATTTAATATATCTTAAAACACATCTTAGTCCCTTTTTATCGGTCCTCTAATATAATAGAGTTTTAGTGAATTATAAATATAGAAAATTATATAAATTTTCGTCATGACTTTCCCGTCTTACTAATACGCTTTGCCATTTTTAGCCACTCAAACCCAACGTTTTCCCCTAAACCATTATATGTTGCAATTGTTAATGTGTTAATATTTCAAACGCCCACGTGTTTTAGATATAATATGTACATATTTTATTATGTCTAAACTTAAACAAAATAATAATATCATATTTATTTAACCAATTTTAAACCACCAATTAATCCGGTTTTGTATTTATAAAATCTTACGATATATTTTATTGTTGATTTATTTAAAACAAACGCACCCTTGTTGTTTCGCTAAACCAAACGCACCCTAACAGTTTTCTGCACACACCCAAACACCCCCTTTGGGTGTTAACTGTCAAACCAAACACCCTTTTAATACAATCTGCCTAACCAAACATCCCTATTGCTGTCCCAAACACCCCTTATTGCTGTTAACCGCCCAACCAAACGCTCCCTTTGGATTCAACTGCATTCTGGACATGGTCATCTTGATGTTACGCATGTCGTTGATGAGTTTGGCAAACCGAACATAGTAATCACGAATAGTCTCTCCTTTGTGCTGACGAAAGTGTTCGAAGTCATCATATAGTTGTGATTCACGATCTTCTTTTGTTAATTATGAACCTTCCAGGAGCATCTTCACATTGTCTCATATGTCCTTTTCATTAGTGTAATGATTGATAAAAGAGTAGATATCTTTTGGCAACCCTTGAGGTAAGATGTTTGTTGCCCGAATGTCAGCATTGTACCTTTCCTTATCTTCAGGTGACAGGTCAGAATAGACTCGAGGTCGTTATAGACCTAGATGTAAGGCACCTTCAGTACCTTCAGCAAGTGTTTCCTAAAAACTTCCCATCTAAAAAGGTCCTTCATCAATTGACTTCAAGATGTTCACCTCATTTTCTTTACCCCGACAATATAGTTGAATTCATTGTTGCCATGATGCAAAGTCGGTCCTATCAAGCATAGGTGGTCGGGTATCAGAACCGACACATTGGATGTCTTCCGAAATATTAGCCAAGTTGATCGAACAATGATTAGTGATTGTATGTTAAAAGTGGTGATTGATTGTTTGAAATGGTGAATTGTTGTACAGGTTTGTTAGGTAAATCCACAACTCGCTGCAATGTAACTCGCTGGAAGAGAGTGGATAACTCGCTGGCAAGAAACAAATTGGACAGAGTTCCTGTTCACAAGTCGCTAGAAAAAGTCTTCAAATAACCTGTAACTCGCTAGTAGTAACTCGCTGGAAGAGAGTGGATAACTCGCTGGCAAGAAACAAATTGGACAGAGTTTCTGTTCACAAGTCGCTAGAAAAACAGTCTTCAATTAACCTGTAACTCACTATACGTAACTCGATGTACTCGCTAGTCTTCAACTCGCTAGTATCCAACTCGCTAATCCTCAACTCCCTACCTGCAAGAAAGGATAACTCGCTGCCTAACTCGCTACATGCACAAAACGACAAAAACGCAGTGACTCAAAACGCAGAGACAAAACGCAGTAGTCAAAACGCAGTCCCTAATAAGACAAAACGCAGTACTTTTGTCCTTCACAAAACGACAAAACTCAGTGTCCTTTCTCTGACAAAACGCAAAAGGCAAAACACAATGAAGAATTTTGCCAGAGAGACAAAACGCAGTGATGAAAAATACGACTTTTTCACCTAAAAACACCTAAAAATCACCCTTTTGAACGTTTTTGCTTGGTTTCTTTTGCACAACTTGATCCTAGAAGGCTATAACAACTATAAAAACACCAACTTTAACAACACCACAAACGTGAGAATCCAAAGATGTCAAGATAACCAAGAAACCTTCAAAGCCAAACTTTTGATCTAATCTAACCAAGAAAACGCACACACAATCTAGCTAATCATCCCATGTGCTCTGATACCAATTGTAGGATATTGGATATCATAACACAATCAATGATCTAGGGGTTGGCCGAATTTGTAGAGAGAGAAAGTGTGAGAGAAACTACACCTTATGTGTGTTTTAGATAAAATGAACAACCAACCCCTTCCTATGGCTGGAAAGGGGGTATAAATACAAGAGTTTGATGCCCCTAAGTGGGCTATGGAGTGGGATAACATATGAGTAAAGACCCGGCCCAACACCATAAGTCATACGGTAATTAAATGATTAATGTTAAGGCTACGAGCTAACCTATGCTAGACATTACACGGGGTGACCGAGTCTTTACAGGATTTTTTCTAATATCTAACAGTATTCAACAGTAGAACTAGGATAATAGAAGAGAACCTGCATGTCAAGTTTAGTGAAGAAACACATAATATTGCAGGAAGTGGACCAGAATGGCTTTTTGATATTGATACACTGACAAAATCTATTAATTATAAGCCAGTTGTTGCATGGAATCAAACTAATGGTAATGCAGGTACCAAAGAAAACATTGATGCAGGTCAAACGGGAAGAAGATAGTACCTGATTAAGAGTATATACTGCTACCATTGTTTACATCTGATCCATCACTCTCTAAAAGTCCAAAGTGATATCTCCTGAAGTTGATTCAACCATCAGGGGAGGAAGAAAAGAAGGATGATGAAGATCCAATGAATAAAGAGGAGCCAAGAGTTAATCAAGAGAACGATGCTAGTGTTAACAGCACTAACTCTATTAATACTGTTAGTTCAACTGTTAATGTTGTTGGCATAGAAGATAATGCTGTTGATGAGAATATAGTTTATGGATGTGAAGATGATCCAAATATGCCTAATTTGGAAAAGATATATCTTTCAGGAAGTGATGAAGGTATGGTGCAGAGCTGATATGAATAATTTAAAATACATTCATGCCTTCAGACTTATATCCAACACCATACATCACAAGATCATCTATTTGACAAACATTTGAGACGAAATACATTCAGCACTCAACCAGAAGGAAGACGAAAGATGTGACTGAACAAGGTTTTGTTTATTTTAGTGTCCAACAAGAACAACCATAAAGACTTTCAGAATTGCCTGTTTACATGTTTCTTATCACAGGCAGAGCCCAAAAAGGTCATCCAAGCATTACAAGATCCAAGCTAGATAGAAGCTATGCAGGAAGAGCTTCTGTAATTTAAGTTACAACAGGTTTGGACCTTGGTGGATTTACTACATGGAAAAAGAGCCATTGGTACTAAATGGGTGTACAAAAACAAGAAAGATGATAGAGGTATTGTGGTTAGAAACAAGGCAAGGCTGGTAGCACTGGGTTACACTCAAGAGGAGGGTATAGATTATGATGAAGTTTTTGCTCTAGTTGCTAGGATTGAAGTAATTAGGCTTTTCTTAGCCTATGCCTCATTCATGAACTTCATTGTTTATCAGATGGATGTGAAGAGTGCATTTTTGTATGGCACAATTGAAGAAGAGGTTTATGTTTGCCAACCTCCAGGGTTTGAAGATCCAAAGTTCCCTAACAAAGTTTACAATGTAAAAAAAGGCTTTATATGGTTTACATCAAGCTCGCTAGACCTGTATGAGAGACCTACTACCTATTTATTGGAAAATAGATTTAGAAGAGGAACTATAGACAAGACTTTGTTTATCAAGAAGGACAAAGGTAATATCCTGTTAGTGCAGGTGTATGTAGATGACATCATCTTTGGGTCTACTAAAAAGTCTTTATGTACTGAGTTTGAACATATGATGCATAAGAGATTCCAGATGAGTTATATGGGGGAGCTCACTTTCTTCTTAGGGTTGCAGGTAAAACAGAAAGATGATGGAATCTTCATTAGCCAAGATAAATATGTGGCTGATATTTTTAGGTGAAGAAAGTTTTTGATTTTGTGCCGAATTGGGAAGACAACAAGCACTCCCATAGAGACTAACAAAGCATTACTCAAGGATGAAGAAGCTGCAGATGTGGATGTTCATTTATACAGATCAATGATTGGATCATTGATGTACCTAACAGCTTCTAGACCTAACATAATGTTTGCTGTTTGTGCTTGTGCAAGGTTCTAAGTTACACCAAAGACTTCACATCTTCATGGCTTATAAGAGAATCTTTTAAATATTAAAGGTCCATCCTAAATTGGACCTTGGTATCAGATAAATTCACGATTTGACTTGGAGCTTATTCTATAGTGATTATGCTAATGCTAGCTTAGACAGGAAATCCACAACAGGAGGTTGTCAATTTCTTAGAAGAAGGTTGATTTCATGGCAATGTAAAAAGCAGACCATAGTTGCCAACTCTACTACTGAAGCAGAGTATGTTGCTACTGCTAATTGCTGTGGACAGGTGTTATGGATCCAAAATCAATTGCTTGATTATGGATACAACTTTATGAACACCAAGGTTTTCATTGACAGTGAAAGCACAATCTGCATAGTTACGAATCCAGTGTTTCATTCAACGACTAAGCACATTAAAATTAGACATCACTTCATCAGGGATTCATATGAGAAGAGATTAATTCAAGTGATCAAGATTTACACTGATCACAATGTTGCTGATTTACTCACAAAGGCATTTGATGTTATCAGATTTCAATATCTGATTGCAAGTATTGGAATGCTTAATCTCTGAAGTATTGATTGAGGGGAGATTATTTGTGTTATACACAAAGGATGCTTGTAATAAAATGAAATGCTGCTTAACTACAAGCAGAAGTGGGTGAAGGGTCAAGAAATCCCACTGAACCCCAACACATATCCACAACTGCTTCACTACCTAATATTGAACCAATCACTGTTCCATCATTATCTTAACCCAAAAAGACTAAAAAACCTAGAAAGCCAAAAGGACCACTGAGATAATCTCAGTCAATGGACCTATTCCCCTTTGTATCCAATGAGACTGTCATTAAGGATGGGAAGACAGAATGGAAAGGGCTGTACTGACTGCTTCTAGCTTAGAAGCAAGAGCATGACATAGTAACATAAATACACCTAATCTATGGCAACACTTAATGAATCTTTTCCTTAGGGAACTGGTTCAGATAGTGGTCCCAAGTGCCAAGATACTATATTGGGGGGTGCAGAAGCTTAAATTAGGTTTGAGGCTGCATCTAAACAGTCAAATGATCCACCTCTCTCAAGAGTTAACACACTTAGAAGTGGGGAGGACAACATGAAAACAAAAGGAATGATGGAAACCTGTACAAAACTGCCTGAAATGGCTCTTGATTTAGCATAACAAAAATAGAAAGAATGACTTTGTGAGCTAAAAGAATTGAGAGATATAGTGAGATGAAAAATAGAAAGAGAGTTGTGTGATATAAAAACAGATAGAGTGAATTGGTGAGAAAAAGAAATGAGAGATATTGTGAGATTAAAAACAGAAAGAGAGAGCTTATGAGAATCAAAATTGATGATGGAGAAATGCTTTTTTTAGAATGAAATTGAAGTTTATACTGTAACCAAATAATGCTGCTACGAAAAATCTTACTACTGCCAGTATATTAAGGCTGCTAGCAAGACACTTACTGCAGTTTAGGCATAAGTTAATGCTGCCAGGCATAACTACTACTGCTGGTTAGTTTAATACTGATTAGGCTTAACTTAATGCAGCCAGTCTTTTAAGTAATGTGGTTGAGGTGATTTTCATAAATATGCAGGTTTCAATCCTCATTCGGTTCGTATTTAACACTTTGTTATCCTCTCTAATCATAACCCTAACTCAATTTCCATCTTTAATGCATCAAAACCCCTCACAATTACGAACCCCAAAGTTTGCGAAACTCACAATTTGGTTGCGTTTTTGGAGAAACCTGAAGAAAGTAATAGGTTTAAAGGTGTTATTGATTTTCTGAATGCAAGTTCTATCAAATATGTGTTAACGGTTAATCCTACAGTATATGAATCATGCATTAAATAGTTCTGGGCAACTGCTAAGGCTAAGCAGTTAACGAGGAACCGTCAGATACAGCCTAGTAGATAAGAAGAAGGGGTCATCACTGAGAAGAGTTTAAAAAATGATCTTATGTTAAAAGTATCTGAAGGGACTTATTGCTGCCAAATGATGTAATTTTTGAACAGCTGACACTCACGGGGTATGAAAATCTTACACAAAAGCTTACATTCTATAAAGCTTATTTTTCATCCCAATGGAAATTTCTTATCCATACAATTCTGCAATGTCTTAGTGCTAAGACTAATAGCTTGAATTTCATAAAAAAAAAAAAAAAAAAAAAAAAAAAAAAAAAAAAAAAATAAAAAAGAAAATAAAAAACAAAAAAAAAAAAAAAAAGAAAAAAAAAAAAAAAAAAAAAAAAAAAAAAAAAAAAAAAAAAAAAAACAAAAAAAAATAAAAAAAAAAAAAAACAAAAAAAAAAAAAAAAAAAAAATAAAAAAAAAAAAAAAAAAAAAAAAAAAAAAAAAAAAAAAAAAAAAAAGAATTTTCGTAAGCACTATGGGCATCTGTACCATCTGTCTGCTACAAACCAAAAATTTTCACTTTTCCATGTATCATTTTGATAATATGGAGTATGGATTAAATTTCTTATGTATCCAAGGTTGGTGCAAGTATGCCTGGACAAACAAGTTGAAGAATGTCAAACATAAAGGGATTTATTTAACACCCTTCCCACACCAGAAGTGTTTGCTAACAGGAATGAGACCACAGAAAGATTTTCTGGTAAGGTCACACCTTTATTTCAAACTATGATGGTTCAAGCTCTAGAAGACATGGGTGAAGATTCAGCTGCTCCTATTGATTCCTATTCCACACCCATTATTACTCAACCATCATCATCTAAGCCTAAAAAAAAGTCCAGAAGGAAACAAAGGAAGGACAATGGTCCTATAGAGCCTATCCCTGATGAGGCTACTAATGAGGAACCTACATCTACCCCTTCCTGTGATCTACCTCAAAGTGGTGAGGATAGATTGCAACTTACTGAATTGATGAGTTTATGTACCAAACTACAAAAGCAGGTTCTTGATTTGGAGGAAGCAAAGACTGCTCAAGCAAAGGAGATTGCTAGTTTAAAAAAGAGAGTTAAGCAGTTGGAAAAGAGAAGGAAATCAAGAACTTCAGGGCTTAAAAGGTTAAGGAAGGTTGGTTCAGCTAGCAGGGTAGAATCCTCTAATGATGTTAGTTTGGGTGCTCAGGAGGATGCATCCAAACAGGGGAGGAAAATAGCTGATCTTGATGCTGATGAAGAAGTGACCTTGATTGATGAGACTCAAGGGAGAAATGATGAAGATTTGATGTTTGATACTGATGTTCTTAATGGTGATGAGGTGTTTGAAGAGCCTATAGTTAATGCTGCTAAGACAACAAGCTCAATTCTAGTTAGTGTTGTTGATCCAGTTACTACTACTGGTGAAGTAGTTACTACTGTCGGTGCTACAACAACTGTTAATGAGTTGACTCTGGCTCAGACCTTGATAGAGATCAAAGCAGCTAAACCAAAGGCTATTACAACTGTTGCCACAACAAACCTACTGTTGTTGCCAGCACAAGACCAAAGGCAAAAGGAATTATCTTTCATGATCAGGAGGAGCAATCTCCCCCCTCACCCATCCCCCCCCCACCCCCTCCCCGCCCCCCCCCCCCCCCCCCCCCCCCCCCCAAGCATCTGCATTTACACCAATAGTTTCTTCTTCACAAGCATCACAACTTCCACAAGCAAAAGACAAAGGCAAGGCAAAAATGGTTGAGCCTGAAAAGCCATTAAAGAAGAAAGATCAAATTGCACTTGATGAAGAATTGGCACTCAGATTGCATGCTGAAGAACAAGCAGAGTTGGAAAGAATGCAAAAAGAAAGAGTTGCACAAGAAGAAGCTAGCAGAGCAGCAATTATTGAAGAACTGGATAGCATTCAAGCTATGATTGAGGCTGATGAGCAATTAGCTGCAAGACTCCAAGCTGAAGAACAAGAACAATTCTCCATTGAAGAAAAGTCAAGAATGTTAGTGGAGATGATAGCTGAAAGGAAAAAGTTCTTTGCAGCACAGAGAGCAGCAGAGCAAAGAAGTAAACCACCTACCAAAACTCAGATAAGGAATAGAATGTGTGCATACCTGAAGAATATGGGTGGATACAAGCACAATCAGCTGAAAGGAAGGAGTTATGAAGAAATTCAGAAGCTCTTTGACAAAGCATACAAACAGGTAAATTCATTTGTTCCTATGGATTCAGAGGTGGTGAAAAGCAGTGTGACAAGAACTGAAGGAAGTTCTAAAAGAGCAGGAGATGAGCTTGAATCTGATAAAATTAAAGAAGCAAAGATTGATGACCATGTAGAAGTAAAAAGATGATGATCATGAGTGTGCCATGAGACAAACTTCATCCTTCTTGAGATCTTCTTCTTCATCACTATCGCTCCATGATCCTCCAACAAATGCCTTTTGGTCGGTGTGGGAGTGTTTGGGACAATTACTTAAAAGTGATTTGGATCACCACACTTCAAACACTTTCGATCAACATTTCCCTTTTTGTCTTCCTTTACTTTCTAAAAGGCTTTCTTGTCATCGTGTGGTTGTCGCATGCATCTTCCTCTACTTATAAAGAACTTCTTAAAGTCCCTTACTACCATAGCGTGTTCTTTATCTTCACTTCCCAATGAGGAAGTTTCTTCATCATTTGACTCCTTTTTGCCTATAAGAGCTAGTGCTTGTATTTTTCTTTCTTGTTTTAGATGCCTTAAAAT
Source organism: Tanacetum coccineum (assembly GCA_026074375.1). Classification (NCBI taxonomy): domain Eukaryota; kingdom Viridiplantae; phylum Streptophyta; class Magnoliopsida; order Asterales; family Asteraceae; genus Tanacetum; species Tanacetum coccineum. The sequence goes on along the minus strand of BQNB010045803.1, from coordinate 24,143 downwards.
ACTTTTCAAGAACCACTTCATAAACCTTTAGGTTGCCAATGAGCTCGTCGAGATATAGTGTCGAGAAGTCTTTTGACTCTTTGATGGTCGTTAGCTTTGGTCGCCATTTGGTTGGAAGTGCCCTTAGAAATTTCATATTGTTGAACAAATAAACCTATTTTGTTGTCTTTGACTTGTTTATTACCTTGATGAGTGATGTAACACTCTGTGAATTCCCATGTCATTATTTTAAACTTTTACGTGCATTATTTTAACTTTATAAGTTACGTGTTAATGTTGGGATTAAAAGACTTCTTGAAGTTGCTGCTGCTAAGGTTAGAGTTACTGCTGCTAAGCATAACTTAGTGCCGTTTGTAATCTTGGTGAAAAATATGCTAAGTAGTTAGTACTGCTAGTTACTACCGCTAATATATATTACTACTGCTAATGGAAGTTAAGACTGCTCAAAGACTTAGAAGAAATACTACTAAGTAGTTAATACTGCTAGTATAAAAGTTACTACTGTTTGTGTAACTTAGTACTGCTAGTATATGTTAGTACTGCTAGAGTAAAGTTACAATTGTTAGCATAAAGTTAGTACTACTAGTGTACCTTAGTACTGCTGATGAAGAATGAAGAAAATATTCTAAGTAGTTACTACTGCTTGTACACAGTTAGTGCTGTTGGTATAAAAGTTAATGCTGCTGAAAGATTACAACTGCTAGAAGAGTTTCTACTGTCAGAAGGATAAAGACAAGCGAAAAGATAAAGATGAAGATTGTTTATCAAGATTGCTTACGGGATAAGTATGAGATATTTTTGTAAAAGATTCATGTAAGTTATTTGTTTAGAAGATCATGATAACTTAGAAAAGTATTGTAAGCCTTGTAGGACTCCTTGGTGTATAAAAGGAGGTCCTTGGGCATATAGATCATATGTATCAAATCTAGAAAAGTGTTATTCGTAGCTTTAAGGTTTTGTAAATCCTAACACTATTAAGAGTGTTCGTTTTATATTGAGGCTAAAAGTTTGGTTAACTGTTTATTATTGATCTTGTTCATTACTGTTTCATTATAATTCTTCTTAGTATTATTGACTAGATTCCGCATAGTCTTTAATATTCACAATCAAAGTTTCTATCATAGTTGTTTTAGATTTATTCAATACAACTTAGCTTTAAACAAGCTAAGCAAGATCTATTCTATTAGGATCAATAAGTGGTATCAGAGCTTGTAAGATGCTTTGAATAAGAAGAAACATTACTACACACAATATCTACTTTTTCAAGAAGCAATGGATTCTCAAACTACTCAAAACATCAAGCTACCCATACTCCAACCTGGTGAGTATGATCTCTGGAAGATGAGGATGGAGCAGTACCTACAGTGCATTGATTACACTCTATGGGAGATCATAGAAAATAGTAATGCACCCATAGTAATAAAAACTGTTGATGGTAAGGAGACTGTTATCCCTCCTACAAGTGTTGAAGAGAAGGCACAAAGAAGGGCAAAGTTGAAGGCTAGAAGCACTTTGTTGATGGCCTTACCTAATGAGCATAAATTAAAGTTCAACTCATACAAGGATGCTAAGACACTGATGCAGGCTATTAAGAATAGATTTGGAGGTAATGCTGCTACAAAGAAAACCCAGAAAAATCTTCTGAAGCAGCAATATGAAAACTTTGCTGCATCCAGCACAAAAGTGATTAAGCAAACCTATGAAAGGCTTCAAAAGCTAATTAGTCAACTGGAGATACATGGTGAAGTTATATCTCAAGAAGACATCAATCAGAAGTTCTTGAGAAGTTTATCACAAGAATAGACTATGCATACTATTGTTTAGAGGAACAAACTAGAGCTTGAGACATTCAGTTTGGATGACCTCTTCAACAACCTAAAGGCTTATGTAACCGAGGTCAAGGGGACATCTAGCTCAACCACAAACTCACACAATGTAGCCTTTTTGTCCTCTAGCAGCACTAACAGTGCAACTAGAGCAGTTAATACTGCTTAGGATGTTAATACTGCTAGCACTTAGGGTGCTGCCGATAGTTTAACAACTGTTGAAATTTTGAGTGATGATGTGATTTATTCCTTCTTTGCTAGCCAACCAAGTATTCCACAACTTGATAATGAAGATCTACAACAAATCCATCCTGATGATCTAGAAGAGATGGACTTGAGATGGAACATTGCTATGTTGACTATGAGGGAAAGAAGATTCCTGAAGAATACTGGAAGGAAGCTAGACATGGCCAACAAAGAAAGAATTAGGTTTGACAAGTCCAAGGTAGAGTGTTTCAACTGCCACAAAATGGGACAATTTACAAGGGAGTGCAAGGCACCCAGGAATCAAGACAGCAGGAACATGAAGCCTAACAAAAGGACTGTGCCAGTTGAGGAAACTATTTCAAATGCCTTAGTATCTCAGTGTGATGGCTTTGGCTATGATTGGAGTGACCAAGCAGAAGAAGGTCCAACCAATTTTGCTCTTATGGCTTATTCTTCAATAAGTTCAAGTTCTTCTACAAATTTGAGGTATCTAATGACTCAAATTGTTGTTCATCTTGCTTAGAATGTGTAAAAGATCTAAAAGAACAAAATGAACAATTAGTTAAAGACTTAAGAACAGCTAGGATAAGTGCTGTATCTTACAAAACTGGTTTAGAATCTGTAGAAGCTAGACTGCTAGTCTTTAAGAAAAATGAGTCTGTGTATGTGGAAGATATAAAACTCTTAAAATGTGAAGTCTATTTAAGAGATTTAGATATTACACAGCTTAAAAGGAAGTTAGATTTGTCTACAAAAGAAAAAGACGAGGTTCAACTTACAATACAAAAGTTTAAAAATTCATCAAAAAGCCTAAGTAAACTTCTAGGCAGTCAAATAATGGATAAGTGTAAAACAGGATTAGGGTATAATGCTGTCCCACCTCCCTATACTGGAAATTTTATGCCACTAAAACCTGATTTAGTTTATCCTAGTCTAGATGATTTTGTTGATGTGAATGAGTCTGTTAGAGAGTCTGTAGTTGAAAACCTACTGTTGAGTCTAATGAAACTAAGACTGCTAGGAAAGAAAATGGAGCCCCGATTATTAAGGATTAGGTGTTTGAAAGTGAGGAAGAAGATGAGCCTAAATGGCAAACTATTAAGCCTAATTTTACTAAAACTGAGTTTGTTAAACCTAAAACTAATAGGAGACCTGTTAAGCAAAATAGGCAAAACACACTTAGTCCTAGAGGAAACAAGAGGAACTAGAACCAACAGATGTCTCAATGATTAGGAAGTGATTTTAAGATGTTCAATAAAGCTTGTCATGTGTGTGGTAGTTTTAATCATTTGAAAAATGATTACAATAAATGGTATAATAATGGAAGAATTGCAAAAATAGTTTGGACCAATGATCAAAGGGTGAACAAACAAAATTTCTCTAAATTAACTCACCCTACTCCAAAAAGGAACATGGTTACAAGAACAGTCTTAACTAGGTCTGGCCCAGTTTTACTTAATACTGCTAGACCAGTTAATACTGTTCAACCAAGAACATCAGTGAATAATAAAGGACTCATGAAAAATGTTATTAAAAATGCATATTCAACTGCTAGAAGGCCTTTTAACAAAATAACAGCAGCTATTAACAGTAATTTCACTAAAAAGGTTAATACTGTTAACGGAACAAGGGTTAATACTGCTAGGCCAAAAGCAGTTTTTAGTGCTATTAAGGGAAACAAGGGAAATGCTGTTAAGGCCTCAGCAAGTTGGGTTTGGAGACCAAAGCACAAAGTTTTAGACCATGTCTTTAGAAATAATGGTGCATCAATGTTCTTTAAAAGATTTGACTATATTGATGCACAAGGCAGATCCAAGTCAGTAATGGCTTGGGTCCCCAAAAGAAACTAATTTTCCTACAATTATGTGCAGGGCAATCCACAGCAAGAGTTGAAGGATAAAGGAGTGATTGACAGTGGATGCTCTAGGCATATGTCAGGAAACAGATCCTATCTTACAGATTATGAAGAAATTGATGGAGGATTTGTTGCCTTTAGAGGTAATTCCAAAGGAGGGAAAATTACTGAGAAAGGTAAAATAAGAACTGGTAAATTAGTTTTTATAATGTTTATTTTGTAAAGAAGAAAGATTAACCTCTTCAGTGTCTCACAAATGTGTGACAAGAAGAATAGTGTTCTTTTTACTGATACTAAAATGTGTTGTTCTGTCTCCAGACTTTAAGTTAACTGATGAAAGTCATGTTTTGCTTAAAATTCCTAGAAAGGACAACATGTACAATGTTGATTTAAAGAATATTGTTCCTCAAGGATGTCTTACTTGTCTCTTTGCAAAAGCCACATCAGATGAGTCTGAACTTTAGCATAGGAGGCTTGGACATGTAAATTTCAAAACAATGAATAAACTGGTAAAGGGAAACCTTGTAAGAGGTTTACCTTTAAAACTTTTTGAAATTAATCAAACCTGTGTTGCTTGTCAGAAGGGAAAGCAACACAGAGCTTCTTGTAAGACCAAAATAGTTAGTTCAATCAGCCAACCATTACAAATGTTGCACATGGATTTGTTTGGCCAACATTTGTAAAGAGTTTAATGAAGAAGATGTACTGCCTAGTTGTCAAAGATATTTTAGTAGTTAGTTGGGTTTTCTTTTTAGCCACTAAGGATGAAACTAGTAAAATCCTTAAAACATTTAGAACAGGCATATAAAATCTAATAGACCTGGGTTGAAAGTGATTAGATGTGACAATGGGACTAAATTCAAGAATAGGTCATGAACCAGTTCTTGAAACTAAGGGTAATTAAGAGAATTTAGTGTTGCTATGACTCCACAACAAAATGGAGTAGCAAAAAGGAAAAATAAGACACTAATAGAGGCTGCTAGGACTATGCTAGCTGATTCAAAATTGCCAACAACTTTCTGGGCTGAAGCAGTTAATACTGCTTGTTATGTCTAAAATAGGGTGTTAGTTATCAAGCCTCACAACAAGACCCCTATGAACTTTTCTAGGTAGAAAACCTGCATTGACTTTATGACTATTTGGGTGTCCCTGTTACAATCTTAATCACATAGATCAACCTGGGCACGTTTGATGCAAGGCTGAGAAGGTTCTTTTAGGATACTTCTAACAATAGCAAAGCATTCCAGAGTATCAATATAGAACTAGGATAGTAAAAAATTTTGCATGTTCAATTTGGTGAGAATACACCTAATATTGCAGGAAGTGGACCTAATTGGCTTTTTGATATAGATGCACTAACAAAATCTATGAACTATAAGCCAATTGTTGCAGGGAATCAGTCTAATGTAATGCAGGTATCAGAAGCATTAATGATGCAAAGGGTAAGCTAGAGTGTAGACATACCTGGCAAAGAAACATACTTTCTACCATTAAGGACTTAAGAATCCTTCATCCCTTCTAGTTCAAAGGATTCTCCTATCCGATTCAAACCAATTATGGGGGAGGAAAAGAAGGAAGTTGAAGATCTAGGAATGAAGAGTTAACCCAAGTAACGAGGTGAAAAAGTTAATTCAAGATAAGGATGCTAATGTCAATAGCACACCAATAATTAATACTGAAAGTCACACACTGTTAATGCTGCGGCATTAGAGGATAATGCTGTTGATGAGAATATATACCTATGGATGTGCTAGATGATCCAAATTATTCATGATTTGGAAGAGATTAGCAGATTTAGTGATGTTGAAGATGATGATTGCAGGGCTGACATAAACAATTTGGATACATACTTCCAAGTCAGTCATGTTCCTACTACAAGAAATACTTAATGTTCATCCTCTTAATCAATTAATTATAGATCTTCATCACTACTCAACACAAGACAGATGAAAAGAATTTTGAGGAATATGGGTTTTGTTAGTACATCCTCTTAAATAAAAAAGTTCAATTCAGCAAAGAACAAACCATAAAGACTTTCAAAATTGCTTGTTTGCTTGCTTTTTATCACAAGAAGAACCCAGAAAGTTAATTCAAGCACTAAAAGATCCAAGATGGATAGAAGCTATGTAGGAAGAGCTTCTACAATTCAAATTACAAGAAGTTTGGACTTTGGTGGAGTTACCTAATGGAAAAAGAGCTATAGGAAATAAATGGGTCTTCAGGAATAAGAAAGATAAAAGAGGTATTGTGATTAAAAATAAAGCAAGATTGGTTGCTCAAGGGTACACACAAGAAGAAGGGATTGATTATGATGAGGTCTTTGCCCCTGTTGCCAGAATTGAAACAATTAGGCTATTCTTAGCCTATGCCTCATTTAAAGACTTTTTGGTGTACCAGATGGATGTCAAGAGTGCTTTTCTTTATGGTAAGATTGAAGAGGAAGTATATGTTTGTCAACCACCAGGATTTGAAGATCCAGACTTCCCTGATAGAGTATACAAAGTAGAAAAAGCACTTTATGGACTGCATCAAGCTCCCAAAGCTTGGTATGAAACCTTGTCAACTTATTTATTGAACAATAGGTTTCAGAGAGGAAAGATAGACAAGACTTTATTTATCAATAGCGACAAAGGTGATATTCTGTTAGTTAAAGTGTATGTAGATGATATCATTTTTGGCTCTACAAAGAAGTCATTGTGTACTGAGTTTAAGAAGATAATGCATAAGAAGTTTCAAATTAGTTCTATAGGTGAACTCACATTCTTCTTAGGTCTGCAAGTGAAGCAGAAGGAAAATGGAATTTTTATAAGCCAAGACAAGTATGTGACTAAGATTTTAAAGAAATTTGGCTTTAGTGATGTCAAAACAGCAAGCACACCCATGGAAACACATAAGCCTTTGCTCAAAGATGTAAATGGAGAAGATGTAGATGAACACTTGTATAGATCCATGATTGGATCATTGATGTATCTAACTTCTTCAAGGCCTGATATTATGTTTGCAGTATGTGTTTGTGCAAGATTCTAAGTCATCTTCATGCTGTGAAAATGATCTTTAGATACTTAAAAGGTCAACCTAAGTTGGGCCTTTGGTATCCTAAGGATTCACCTTTTGATTTGGTGGCATATACTGACAATGACTATACAAGAGCAAGCTTAGATAGGAAGTCCACAACAGGAGGTAGTTAGTTCCTAGGATGCAGATTGATTTCATGGCAATGCAAGAAGCAGACTGTGGTTTCCACAACTGAAGCTGAGTATACAACTGCTTCCAATTGCTGTGGACAGGGGCTTTGGATCCAAAATTAATTGCTGGATTATGCATATAACTTTATATAGACTAAGATTCATATTGATAATGAGAGTACTATCTGCATAGTAAAGAACCATGTTTTTCACTCAAAGAAAAAGCACATTGAAATTAGGCATCACTTTATCAGAGATTCTAATGAGAAGAAGCTTATTCAGATGATAAAGATTCACATAGATTAGAATGTTGCAGATTTGCTCACAAAAGCATTTGATGTTAGCAGATTTCAATATCTGATTGCAAGTATTGGAATGCTTAACCTCTAAAGTATTGATTAAGGGGAGGTTAATTGTGTTAATATGCAGCGGATTATACAACAAATGATGATTTAAATGGGATGAAAAAGCTGCTAATGATGAAATAAAAGTTAGTGATGTTGGGCTAATTACTACTAGTAAGTATAAATAGTGTTGCTAGTTATACTTAATACTGCTGTGTTAATGCTGTTAGTTATACTTACTACTGTTTTTTATAATTAATATTATAAGTATTGAGAGAAATTGGTGAGCATAAAAACAGAAAGAGAGATGTGTAAACTAAAAATAGAAAGAGTGACTTTGTGAGCTAAAAGAAATGAGAGAGACGGTGAGCTAAAAAACAGAAAGAGAGATGTGTGATATAAAAACAGATAGAGTGAATTGGTGAGAAAAAGAAATGAGAGATATAGTGAGTTGAAAAATAGAAAGAGAGATGTGTGATATAAAAACAGATAGAGTGAATTGGTGAGAAAAAGAATTAAGAGATATAGTGAGAATAAAAACAGAAATAGAGCTTGTGAGAATCAAAATTGATGATGGAAATGCCTTTTGGAATGAAATTGGAGTTAATACTCATAACTCAAAGTTAATGCTGCTAGACATAACTTATTACTGCTCGTGTAAGTTAATGCTGCTAGGTATAACTTACTACTGCTCATAAAAGTTGATGCCACCAGGCATAACTTACTACTGCTGGGTTACTACTGTTGGGTCAGTTAATGCTGTTAGGCTAAACTTAGTACTGCTAGTTTAAGTTAATGCTGTTGAGGGTGATTTTATAAATACTTTGATTGAGGGTTTCATTCAATCACTTAATCGATTTCAATCTTTGTTATACCTTCTAATCATAAACCCTAACTAAATTTCATTGTTAATCATTAAAACCCAACATCAATGGCTGCCCTAAAGTTCGCTAGTTCACACAACATGGTCGTATTCTTAGATAAACCCACTGAAAGTGATGGATTCGAGCAAATTGTGAATTTTTTGAACGCACATCCTATCAAATATGCGTTAACGATTAATCCCATAATCTATACTTCATGTATTGAGCAATTCTGGGCTACTACAAAGGTGAAAACTATTAATGGAGAAGTGCAGATACAAGCCCTACTGGATAAGAAGAAGGTGATCATCACTGTGACAAGTGTAAGAAGTGATCTTCAATTAGAAGATGCTGAAGGTACTGAATGTTTGCCAAATGCTACAATTTTTGAACAGCTGACACTCATGGAGTATGAAAATCTTACACTAAAGCTTACATTCTATAAAGCTTTCTTTTCACCTCAATGGAAATTTCTTATCCATATAATTCTGCAATGCTTTAGTGCTAAGACTACTGCTTGGAACGAATTTAGTAGCACTATGGCCTCTGATATCATCTGTCTTGCCACAAACCAAAAATTCAACTTTTCAAAGAACATTTTTGACAATATGGCGAAGAACTTAGAGGGTGGGGTTAAATTTCTAATGTATCCAAGGTTTGTGCAAGTGTTCCTTGATAAACTAGTTGAAGGAATGTCCAAAGATAAAGAGATGTATGTTACACCTTCTCACACTAAGAAGGTTTTTGCTAACATGAATAGGCAGGGATAAGACTTTTCTGGTAGGGTTACACCCTTATTTCCAATCATGTTGGTTCAAGCTCAGGAAGAAGTGGGTGAAGGTTCAGATAATCCCACTAATCCCCATCCCACACCCACTACTACTCAAACATCAACATCTAAACCTAAGAAGAAACAGTCTAGGAGGAAACAAAGAAAGGGCACTGAGGATGCAGATAAGTCTATAGCAAAGGAGGCTGCCAATGTGGAAAGTGTACCTACACATTCCAATGATCCACTATTCAGTGGTGAGGATAGACTAAAACTAAATGAATTGATGGAACTATGTACCAAACTACAACAAAGAGTGCTTGACTTGGAGAATGCTAAGATTTCTCAAGATAGTAAGATTGCTAAATTAAATAAGAAGGTTAAGAAACTTGAGAAGCAAAAGAGGTCAAGAACTCCTGTATTGAAAAGATTAAGGAAGGTTGGTAGAACTGCAAGAATAAAATCCTTTGAAGATGAAGGTTTGGGTGATCAGGAGGATGCATCCAAATAGGGGAGGAAAATAGCTGATATTAATGCTGATGCAGAGGTTTCATTGATTGATGAGACCCAAGGGAGGAATAATATAACCTAATGTTTGATATAGGTGTTTTAGATGAGCATGAAGTTGAGGTTGAAAAGGTAGTTAGTACTGCTGAAGTTGAAGTTACTACTGCTAGTGCTACAACAACTGTTGATGAGTTGACTCTGGCTCAGACCTTAATAGAGATCAAAGCAGCTAAACCCAAGGCTGTTACAACTGCTGCTACAATAACTACAACTGCTGTGACAAGACCCAAGACTAGAGGGGGTTATAGTTCAAGAACCAAGTGAGTTTACAACAACAACATCACCTTCATAACAATCACAACTTCCACAGGATAAAGACAAAGGCAAGGCAAAAATGGTTGAGCCTGAAAAACCTTTAAAGAAGAAAGATCAGATTATGTATGATCAAGAGGTTGCTCTAAATCTTCAAGCTCAATTACAAGCTGAATTGGAAGAAGAAGAGAGGCTTTCAAGACAAAAGGAAGAGGAAGCTAACATAGCTTTAATTGAATCTTGGAATAATGTGTAAGCAATGATAGAGGCTGATAGATTATTGGCTGAAAGATTGCAAGCAAGAGAGCAAGAAGAATTAACAGATGAAGAGAAGGCAAGATTGTTTGTAGAACTCTTGGATAAGAGGAAGAAACACTTTGCAGCATTGAGAGCAAGAGAAAAGAGGAACAAACCACCAACTCAAGCTTAACAAAGAAAGCTATATTGTACCTATCTAAAAAACATGGACAGATACACTCTAAAATAGTTAAAGGGCTTCAAGTTTGAAGTTATAAAGGACATGTTTGACAAAGCTTTCAAAAGAGTTAACACTTTTGTTGACTACAAAATAGAGTTGCAAGAAGAAAGTTTAAAGAAAGCTGAAGCAGAAGTAATAGAAGGAAGTTCTAAGAGAGTAGGAGAGGATCTTCAACAAGAGTCTACCAAGAAGCAAAAGGTAGATGATGATGATAAAGAGGAATAAGATCTTAAACAATGCTTTGATCTTGTCCTAGAAGAAGAAGTTGCAATAGATGCTATACCTGTAGCTACCAAGCCAACACCCATTGTAAATTTCCAGATTTATAGAAAATGAAAGAATAGATATTATGAAATAATGAGAGCTGATAGAAGTGCCAAGATATACTTATTGTTTAGTCAACTGCTCAAAGAATTTGACAGAGAAGATTTAGAAATTTATAGAGGTTAGTTAAAGCTAAGCATAGGAATACAAGGCTAGATGAGGGATATGAAAGAGTGTTATGGGGTGATCTGAAAGTGATGTTTAAACCTGATGTAGAAAGTAAAGTGTGGAGGAATCTACAAGGACACAAAATGACAATTTGGAAGCTATTTGATTCATGCGGAGTACACTTTGTGAGGTTTTAAAATCTGCATATCTATATGCTGGTAGAGAAGACTTATCCCCTTACACCTGTAACAATCACATAAATGCTAAATAAGAAGCTTTAAGCTGACCATTGGAATGAAATGATTTATCAACTTCTAAAGCTCATGACAAAACAACTCAAGAAGAAATGAAGTGTTTGGATACACCCTCCTGGTGATTGAAGAAGCATTGAATGAAACTTGAGATTTTGAAGATAAATATCAAGTTTAAGGGAGGATTATTGGCATTAAAAGACTTCTTGAAGTTGCTGCTGCTAAGGTTAGAGTTACTACGGCTAAGCATAACTTAGTGCTGTTTGTAATCTTGGTGAAAAATATGCTAAGTAGTTAGTATTGCTAGTTACTACTGCTAGTATATATTACTACTGCTAATGGAAGTTAAGACTGCTTAGAGACTTAGAAGAAATACTACTAAGTAGTTTACAACTGTTAGCATAAAGTTAGTACTGCTAGTGTAACTTAGTACTGCTGATGAAGAATGAAGAAAATATTCTAAGTAGTTACTACTGCTTGTACACAGTTAGTGTTGCTAGTACAAATGTTAATGTTGCTGGTTACAACTACTGAAAGATTACAACTGCTAGGATAGTTTCTACTGTCAGAAGGATAAAGACAAGAGAAAGGACAAAGATGAAGATTGTTTATCAAGATTGCTTACGGGGTAAGTATGAGATATTTTTGTAAAATATTCATATAAGTTATTTATTTAGAAGATCATGATAACTTAGGAAAGTATTGTAAGCCTTGTAGGACTCCTTGGTGTATAAAAGGAGGTCCTAGGCCATAGAGATCGTATGTATCAAATCTAGAAAAGTGTTATTCGTAGCTTTAAGGTTTTGTAAACCCTAACACTATTAAGAGTGTTCATTTTATATTGAGACTGAAAGTTTGGTAAACTGTTTGTTATTGATCTTGTTCATTACTGTCTCATTATAATTCTTCTTAGTATTATTGACTAGATTTTGCATAGTCTTTAATATTCACAATCAAAGTTTCTATCATAGTTTTTTGGATTTATTCAATACAACTTAGCCTTAAACAAGCTAAGAAAGATCTATTCTATTGGGATCAACAGTTAATTTGACCTAGAACTAGGAAGTTGTCCCGCGTAAAACTGAAAACGTTATCGGATGCATTCCGAATTTGGACTAAGCTTAGTATACTCATATTATACTTGTTATAATCATTTTATAGTGTCACATAGATTATGTACACTTACATTTAGAACTTTTACGTTTTTCGTTTGCGTTACGAGTTTTTATCGTTTTATGCCCAATGGAACACCGGAAACTTACCACCTTTGCATGTAAACCTTAAATACCAACTATTATGCTTCCTAGTACAAAATATTTCAATAATAACTCCCCCTCCTCTTGCTAAATGTCGACCAACACAAGAAATAAAAGAAAAAAACATCTTTAATTAGTTTTGCCATACATGTGTGCATGTAAGTGTAGAAAATGACTTCTACACAAGTTAGTTTCATGCACAAGCTTAGCATGCAACATAAGTATGTGATGTTACATATTCTTACAACATTGGCTAGTACATGGACCACAATACATGATACTTGCATCCTTGGTCCCCAAGTTGGCTCATGTTTCTTGTTTTCTTCCTTCCTAACCGACACATCATAAGGACCCAAAGGGTGGGTTCTTGTCATTTTATGGAACCATGTTACACCCTTAAAACCTAGCAAAGTTACTATAAAGGATCCTTATCTCATTTCTAGGTCATATCTCACTTAAACAAGCCACCAAAAAGTTTGGTTCTCTCCTTCCTCTTCTCCCTTGCTCACGTCACAACCACCACCACCATAGGTGGTCATTGTATTCCATTTTCTCTTAATTCAAGTCATTTGGGTTCATTTCTAAGACATTCTAAGGTGTTCCAAAGGGTAGATTCATTCATTTTCCAAGTTTAATCAAGAGTTCAAGATCTAAGGTTTCACTTTTTATTAAGGTTTTTTAAGATTCATCATCTCCTAACCAAGTTCTTGTTACTATATCTTGTTTATCACACTTGTAAGATAAATCTTGAACCTATCCCTTTGATTCTTGTTTATTTATGTTCCTGATCTTGAATCTATAGAAACCCATATGTTTGTGTCAATCTTTTGAAAGTAAATAAAATGGGTTTTGTAAATTATGAAGATGTTATGTTGTTTTTGTAAATATATTGTTGTTAGAACTAAGATAGGGTGATTAGTGTGTTGATGAGATGATGGAGGTAGGATTAGGTTATTGGTTTTTGTTGTGGATTAAGTAGTTGAAGGAGATTAGGTTAGATTTGGGATTGTTGTGAAGTTGTGGTGAAGATTTGTAATGTTTTCGGCTAATAAACCTTGCTGTCTGAAAATGTTTGATAGGTTTAGGGTGACTTAAAAATGTTTTAACAAGCTTAAACCTTACTATTATGATAGTGTATTGTCTACCGGTGATTTTGATATAAAGAACGTAAAACGAACTTATAACGAAGGAGATATGGCCGTTTTATGTTTGGCGAAACTAGTTAAGTTTTGACAACTTTTTAAACTTATCGGGACATTCTGTCCAGTTTTCAAAATGAGGTTTTGACCCCTTTCGAGTCCGAATTGGCTAAAGTATATGAAAGAAAAGTTGTTCAGAATGAAATTTTACAAAAAATAGCGAATTTTTGTTAAGCTTGAAAGTAAAAAACGAGAGAGTTAGACCATGCCAAAGTTGAGTCGTTTTTAGAACACTATAATTAAATAGGGTGCTGATTGAACATTGAAAAGGGAGTTTCGAGCATTTTTGAGTCCGTTTGAGCTTTTAAAACCTTAGCGAATGCTATCGTACCGCTACTATATTATTAGGATGTGTTATAAACTTTCTAAAAACTATATTTTGAAAACGTTGAATATTACTAAATATAGTAAGTTTTATTTACGGAATATATACTAAACAAGATGAAAGTGGAAGTTAGGCGTTTAGGTTCCCTTAGTGCGTTAGGGTTAAAGGACTTAACTAATTATAGGGGACGGTATTAACATCCTGGATTTTTAAACTTTCCAAAAATAGTAATTTTTCGTCTAAATGTCGTAAAACCTATTTTCATCGTAAAGACATGTTTTACTAAATAAATTAAGACACAAACACTTGTGGATGCTATTCGATTTCTATAAGAGATTTATGCGTCGTTTCGTATATATACATTTCTTTCTCCTATAGCGCGTCGTTTAATTAGGTCGCGGTTAGGATCTCGTGATTTCGTTCTTATTTCATTAATTACCTTTCACTCACCGTTTGATTAAGGCGAGTTCATAGGCTCACGTTTTACTCTTTTTGCATATACTTTATAACTTTTGGGGTGAGAAATATTGCTTTCTTTTTTTACTTTCTACACAAGTGCCTTAATAAAACTTTTACTTGTTTACGTGTTTGCCTAAGTACCGATAGTTACCCAAATGCCACTATCATGAACCGTTAATTATTGTATGTAAGCGCGAGTGCTATTAACATATCTATTAGGGATTGATAATCCCCATCTAGGTTTGGTTATTCTTACCTAATCGAACTGGTGATTATAACGGACGTATGTCATGTTGACTCTCCTATGTATTTTGAACTAGATACCTACTTGGAAACTTTACTTGGCATTATAAATATGCTACATACTGTATTAGCTTCGGTGTCATGAGCTTAGTGCAAACGTAAATAGTTTTGTGATATTGTATGTGTTACAATTATCATACTTAACTAAATCTTGTGGTCCATACTTATGCTTTATCTAAACCTATGAATTCACTAACTTTATGTTGATGTTTTAAGCATGTTTTCTCAGGTGCTTAGCTGTGGATATCTCTGATATGCTATATGGTGTTTCTTGCATGGCCCGGTATTCAAGATCTTTATCTATCTTTAGATATCGTTGTCTAATTTCCAAAACTTATTTAAGCTTCCGCACTTGAATATTTGAGCCATTTGAATTATGTAAAGACTATATTTATTTTATCAATGCAAAGATGTTTATTTTCAAAACATACCCCTTAAAGGTCGTTCTTTATACTTGTGTTTGAGATATACATGACGTCACGCCCACAAGTTACCTATTCCGCTGCTACTAGATTTGGGGGTGTGACAAGTGATTACTAACGAATTCTAAATATCTTTAGCCATTTTATACATAAAAAATCTTTCGTATTCCTTTTTAGGCAAGGCGTTATATAAAACCATTTTAGCTTCATTATTTTTAGAAAACCTTCTCTTATGTTCACCATTTTGTCTCACACATAGAGCACTTTCATCTCTACCGGTTATAGGATTTCTAATTATAGGTTTGTAATCACCATCAAAAATAATATGCCAATGATCAATATCCTTAGACTTCACATAAGTCCAAATCTATTTTCCAATAGATATAACCGTTAGCTTCAAAGAGTGGTGGTCTTTGCATAGATTGCCTTTCTTTGTAGTTTTCTAAATCTATTTGATCGATTTTAAGATTTTAAAATACAATATATTAAAAAAAACATTAATAACCTGCTACTAATGCCAATTGTAGAAAACTAGAAGGGAGAGGTTAAAGATTTATGATATTGATTTGTAAGCTAATATATGCAATCAACGAATAATAAAAGTAAAGAAAGTAAAGTAAAGAAAGAAGAGATAAAACCGTGACACAAGTATTTATAGTGGTCTGGCTACAAGGAAACTTTCCTTGCCCTACTTCACTCCCCGAGTACCCAACTCGATAGTTCGTAAACACTAGTCCACAATCTCGTTGTCCGACGGAGAATCCTCATAGCGTCGCTTAAACTTTATCTGACACAAAGCTAAATACCGGTTCTAACAATGGTAGAACCAACCTTACGTCGCTTACACTTTTTCTGGCACAAAGCTAAATATCAGGTTCTAACAAAGGTAGAACCAACCTAATAACTATCTACACTTTACAAGGTATGATGTTATTATTACAATGAACGAATGATGTACAAGAATTAATATAATAATCTTGAGGTAGTGATGAAGACTAGCGACAAATAAACTTAGGCTTGATCATCTTGTATGCAAACTTGGTATAATCTTCTTCTAAAAGAGGATCACCAAAAATGAAATATAAAAGAGAGTTTGATTTTAGGGGGTGTTTGGTACGATGTTATGACACAGGATATAATTGCAGAGAATGAGAATAACCTTAAAGAAAGAGAACCTATTCCACTATTTGGTGGCAATAGAGAATCGAGCAGTGAAATGGATAGATATATGATTCATTTGTTTGGTGTGCATGGAGAATGAAATTGTTGTCAATATAAAATAGTTACATTTGGTTTTGTTAATTTGGTGCTCTCTTTCTTTTTATTTCAATGGTTCTACACATAAACATAAAGATCAAAAGTTAAATAATTACATACCATCTTTATTGTTAATCAAGTTTGGAGTATCCATTGAGCTAAATTTGAATTGGTGAACCAGTTAGTCATTTTGGAGACTAGCTTTGAGATTTACAAACTAGTTGGAACTTACCAACTTCTATAAACATGGCACCAGAGAACAACACGACGTCTTGACAAGCTCTACATTCTTAAATCAAGTTTTGTAAGCTTTAGAGTTATGATGAGGATTGGGTATAACCACTAAATTATAATATCACCAGAAAGTCTCAAACAACATAACGCAAACAACAAAGTCTCATACGTGACATGGATATAGACTATATGTGATTAAAACTTACTTATTTTATCGAATGTTTACTAAATCCTCTTCACAACGTTCCTTCCGTCAAACACGAAAGTTGGTTTCAATATATTATCATAAATCCTATTATAGTCGAGTTTCCTGAACTCATCCCATTCGGCCAGTATAACGACCCATGAGCACCCTTAGCCACATATCCTATTAACCCACTACAAACATCAATTACTGGCGTTTCTCGTGTGTAACCCATATCCTTTTTAAAAGAAACCCTAAAATCACAATTTTTTTCTAGACACTCTGTTGAACATTGAGGAAACAATCCGGTTAACGAATCTTGATTTTTGGTAATCGTTGACAGCTAAACAAGTTTATTATGGAAGTTAATATTCACAAAAAAATGCTATTATGTGCCATGATTATAAACCACCTAAAACAACCTGATTATCCACATACAAAATATATGATATTCAGTTTCCCCCAAATCGGCTAGTTTTTTATTCGTGTAGCAGATTAAATACAAAAACGAAGACTACATTTACCTTATTTAGGGACGAACAAAACTTTCATTAACACCAAGTGATGACCTCAAATAACGTCACTTTTATAACATCATTTATCCCAAATAAATTACCCATTTTGTATAATTATTGAAAGAATTATTACTTAATCGATTATATTTGAGATTTGCAGTAATTATGGAGTGCTTTATGAAGATTAGCTAAAAGGCACGCATTCCGGAGCATAAACGAAGAAATCTAAAGAAACTGATTCTGACATTCTATACGCCGTATCCATAAAGGAAGATACGGCGTATCTGTGCCTGCACTTCACAAGAAACCACGAAGAACAAAGTCCAATACGCCGTATCAAGAAGACTTCTATACGTCGTATCCAAGATATAGTAATAAAATATTATGGAAGATATTGAATGTGTTCCCTACTCCAAGAAACTTCCAATACACCGTATAGACCTCAACCAATACAACATATCGACCAAATTCCAGACAGTATAGATAGAAGGCCTAAAAACAAGTTTTAGGTGTGCTTGATCATATTTTTGATACCTTAACCACAAAATTCAATTTTCAGAATACAAGAAGAGCAGAAGAGGTCAAGCAAAGCTATTAATTCTATAGGAAACACCCTGTACAAATTTGGACTAGCAAGTGATCTGGGATCAACAAATAATGTACAAATTTCTTTGGTAAAGACTTAGACACTGAACTAATAGAATATAAATTGCCATTAAGCAGTAAGTGGGTAAAGTCTCCATGAACTAGGGTTTAATAAGATCACCATTATTAATCTCCTAAGATAAATTATAATCAGCAAATAGGATGCTTTATGCGGATGTGTTTAATTGTGACATAATTCTACGTATCTAGGTTTTAGGAAGAAGTACCGCCTAAATCTTGGAATGATATGCTACCTCGAGATAATCACTCATTGCACTAAATAAACAAACCAACGTTTTAATTGGATTAATCATGGTTAATCCAATTTTCTTATATTTGGCTAGACCACTCTTCTATCTTTTGTTTATCTGTTTGCGTGTGTTATTTTGTCTTAAATTGATCTAAGTTACCACAAAACCTCTGTCAGTCTCTCAGACTAAACCCCCCCCTTTTATCCATTATAATTAGGATTAACGTAGGTTTAACATAGGTTTAACATAGATTATAATTAACATAATTTAGTTAACCAAAATATTGATAGAATAAAATATTATGCTCTCGCTCTTAGTGATCGACACCTTACTTACCAACGAAACTATATCTGATTGGGTACACTGCCTGTTAAAGTGTTGTTTTAGGTAAAGTCGACAAAATATAAATGTAAAACTTGAACACCTCAAATAAATACCTATACCACGACACATCAAGTTTTTGGCGCCGCTGCCGGGGAGTGAAATTTTAATCTTTACTTTTATTTAATATTTTGGTTTTCAACATTAGATTAACTTAACCCCTTAGAATTAGTGTAATTTAGATTAGTGTAAAATTCTGTATATTTGTTTATAATTGTTTCCTTGTATATTTGTTTGTTTTATTTTGTTTGATTTATTGTTTGTTGTACACTGTTCTGGTCGATAACCTGATACGGTGTATTCACTTTAATTGAATACGGCGTATCTAACTTTCTTTGGCAATACACAGTAAATTATTCAACAGACTGATATGGCGTATTCAGATCAATTGAATACAATGTATCAATCACCTGATATAACAGCATAATCATATTCTTCATATTTGATTTCCGTGCTTGATTATCTGTGTTTTCTTTCTTTTGAGACTATCCTACTAATTGTTTACCCTCTGTTTCAGGTAGTGCATGACAAGGAGTTCAACTAAGGAACTATTTACACCTTTTGAGAACTCAGAATGAGAATTTCGCTCATCTAGGAAGCTTTTCAAGACACTAAGTCTTGACGAATCAAGATCGCATGTATTTGATCTATTTTCTAATCTAGAAGAATATTCCAAAGAAGAAGTTGCAGAAACAATGACAGAAACCACGGAACAATACATGATCAAAACACGAGCTGACTATGGATTGGGTGTCACTAGGCCTAAAATCGATGACAATGATCACTTTGCACTAAAACGCCAATTTCTTAGGGAACTACGAGACAACACCTTCAGCGGTTCGGATCATGAAGATGCGAACCAGCATATTGAGAAAGTTCTTGAGATCGTCAATTTATTCCATATTCTTAATATAACTCAAGACTAGATAATGCTTTGAGCTTTCCCTATGTCTCTCACTAGAGCCGTGTTACACCCCCAAACTGGGCCTAGACGGAATACGTGTCCGAGGGCGTGACGTCATAACAATCCGATCACAAAGCAATAAAGAACGACCACTAATCATGGACGTTTAAAAAAAGTTTACTCGTTGCATAAAATAAAATAGATTTAAGTTTTACAGCCCATAATGATTAAGTTTAAAAAGCTAAGGGAAGCCATAAACAATGTTTTTAATAATGACAAATCGAGCGCAGAATAAAAGATAAAGTCTTTGGAAATTTGGCAAAGTCACCATTCAGCCTGCATAGAACTCCACATCAGGCATCGAAGAATCAATCTCCAAAGCTAAGCACCTGAGATAAAATGTTTTGAAAAGCGTCAACATAATGAGTGTGGTTGAATTTCATTATGTTTAAGTTGATACAACGAGTTGACCACGCAAGTTTTCAAAAGTACGTGTGTACTACGCTGATAAACCAAATACAGCTAGCATCACATAAAAAGCGTATGTTGTTTTGTATTGCTCTAAGCTCCTGACACCGAAGCTTATTTAGTCACAGGAGCTTGTTGACATTCACTGTGTGCAAAGTAAGATTCCCATGCCTAAGCTTGGTGGGCCCAAACGCAAAGGACCACGATAAAGTATGATCGGTACAGAGTAACTTTATGAGATTCTCGTGTTGGTGTTAAATTCGTTAAGTTGGAACTCCAGTTATAGCGGATAGGTATTCTTTAGTCTCTCAATTAAGTATGATACTATTCACTCGCGCCTCACACAACTGTCCTCATCATTATGAGAGTTACGGTCGAGAAACTATCTGTCATGATGAAAGTTTGGGCACAGAAGTTGGAGTTTGATAAGCTACTCTTAGGGCAACCACGCTTGTAAACAAGTGTAAAAAACGCCTCGTAAATAGATAGACTTGGTTGTCAGTTTTAATAAAGCAAACAATGTGTTCTTCACCCCAATAGATAAAGCAAGCGTTGCAAATCAGTAAAAGTGTGGGGTATGAACTCATCCTTAGCCAAGGGGAAGTCTGATGATAATCACAACAGATGGATGAAGATATAAGGAGGTCTAGTCCTGCTACTCTAGAGTAAGTACAGGGTATGATTAGGCATTTATGTCAATAGTTAGGAAGCAAGTATAATAGAGCATCGCCTATGTTTATTATTTAAGAGCATCCATAAAGTGTGTGTTCGTTATGTAATATAATAATATAAGACTTTGATTCTTCTGTGTATTCGCTTCTTAGTGTATATAACACTATCCGTACATCTTAGTGACTAATACTATTTTTAGATACGTTCGCGTTTTAGGAAAATGTTTTGTTTCTAAGAACACGTTAATGAGCGTGGACCGATATTTTACTAAGTTTCCAGATTTTACAATCGCTTAAACAAGATTACTATAAACACCAGCGCCTACTCCTTGTGTTTTTAATCGCCTTAATGTCTTCGTTCGTACTAGATTTTTAATTAATCCTACATTTATTAAGTACGGCATCTCAAATATCCGGTCATGGAGACTTTTGTATGTTGTTTATAACTGAATTATCCATAAACGTATCCTCTGATATGTTCCGATGGCATTTAAAGACATGCCCAAAATCGTATATTCACGATGTAGCCACGACACGACCCCTTTTTTATATTTCCCATATAGATTTAACAGCCCACTGTAGTTTAGTGTTTTGCTTAAAAAACCTTATTTTTTCCGTTTTGTGGTAAAAATGTCTGTCTCATTATTGACTTTCAGGTCTCTAGCGGTTGCCAGAATGTTTATAGTAATAATTCATTCTCGGATAACTTCGTTTTTATATTTGGCCGTCGGACCGATGGGACTCGAATCGAACCTCGGTTTTAGCTGCTGATTGATCTGGTGCATTTTCCCAATTCGCCTGAAAAATGTTTCATGTTTTCATCGTTGGTCATAACTTGGCGTTTTAAGTTACCTGATTTTTAAAGTGTGATATATGAAAAATTATCTATTCGAAACAGAGCTTCTTCGAAAACTACTTTTACACTAATGAAAACATTTTTTTAAGTCGCTCCAACCGTCAAACAAAATCGGGACTAGCATGTATAGTTTGCCGAAAAGTGACATAAAATCAACCCAGAATCAGCGCATAATAGTATAATAGTGCCTAGTCTAGTTCTACCTTTATTTACCACTAATCCACCACAAAACTAACCTTAAACCACCCTAATATCTATTGTTGCAACTCTCATCCACTCTCAATCTCACCAAGAACATATTCTAAAACATAACATAAGCTTTTGCCATAAACTTTCAACATATTTTTAAGATGAACAAAAATAATTTGTAGTTTCTTTTGTAAAAACATCACAAACACATGGATCTTTAGATATAAACATAGATCTATAACAAGATTCATAATAACATCAAAATAGAACAAGATGGGTCAAGAAATACTCACAAGAAAGTAAGCAAAAGATGAAAACACAAGATCTTGCAAAACCCACTTATAAACTTGAAACCCTAGTTTTATGATTCTTGAAAACTCTTGAAAAATAACCAAACAACACTTGGATCTACCTTAGATATAACTAGGAATGAGTTTAGAATACTTGGATCTTGCTAGAAATCAAAAGTTATGGATGGTTTATGTTGGTGAGATGGTGCCGTGAGCTAGGCAAAGAGGGGAGGGAGGAAAGAAAATTTTTGAGGCTTGCAAATGTGTTATAACCCTAAAATGTGAGAGTGTGTTGTATTTATAGTGGGAGAGTTAGGGTTTTAAGTGAATTTGGACTAGCAAGTGACCAACACACACCAAAGGTGTGTGTTGTTGATGGTTCGGCACAAGCAAGGCCACAAGGACCAAATGGTTCAATTTTTCTAGCCAAGGTTCAAGTGATTTAGACATGGTTCAAAGTTTACTAATCAAGTGTGTAAGAGTATGTAAGCATTGTGTAAGTAAACACATGGTGTGTGCATGCATGATGCTAGGACTACAAAATGCCTTTCTTCTTTACACTAATATGGCAATATTTTCAAATTTTGGTGTTTGTGTTTAAGGATGATTTAATTTCAAGTACTAAGAGTATTTTGGCTTGGCTTTATACATTTTTATATGTATATGAGTAAGGGTGAACGAAATTTTTATGTTTATGGTATAATTTTATCGATAACTTGAGTTTACACGAAAAGATTTTGAGTTTCCGGGGTTCCGTTTGGTCAAAACGCGAAAAACGCAATTTAAAAGATAAAACCTTAAAATTAACATCGGAAGTGATTAAAAATCACGAAACACTCAGGAAAGTTAATATAACACATATAATGCCTAAAATAATTTATAACCGATGCCGGAACGCGTCCGGTGACGTTTCTCAGTTTTTACGCAGTTTAGTTCCTCGGTAAATTGCCAGATTTAAACGTAACGAATAAAATTTAAAGCAGATGACCGGAATGAGTCAGAATACTAACCGGGAATTTACGTTGTGTAACATCCTTTCCTCGTTAAAGGAGCTTTGTCCTCAAAGCTTAGGGCGTAGCTTGAGATGCGGATGCTAAGTTAGCGAACAGATGAGGGTACTTCTTCTGCATTTGGTCTTCGCGTTCCCAGGTATACTCGGGACCTCTTTTAGAATTCCAACGGACCTTCAC
>BQNB010045802.1:0-37163 GCA_026074375.1 Tanacetum coccineum | reverse complement strand
ATAAGACGTATCAACGAATAATCGATCCTTCATATAATTCCTTCGGTCTTTGATTTTGCGAAACGATTATCTTCAAACTATCATTACTGCCCGGGTGTTCTTGGAGGGAACACCCATGATGGGAACATATTATTTTTATTACTGCCCGGGTGTTCTTGGAGGGAACACCCATGATGGGAACATATTATTTTTATTACTGCCCGGGTGTTCTTGGAGGGAACACCCATGATGGGAACATATTCTTGTAATACTGCCCGGGTGTTCTTGGAGGGAACACCTATGATGGGTATATTCTTACTGTGCCTTGAATAAAGTGGCATACAAATAAGTCTACGTCGCAGTTTCATGAACTTAGGTGTGTAATCATAATCACAAATGATGACTATTGTATTGGATACAATGGTCATGCATACTTTACAAATCTTAGATTTGAACATATATTTATACATTTTGTGACTATTTAAGGATTGAAATAGTCAGACATACTTTACAACTATTTGATTTCTAAAAATCATACATACATTTTGGAAGGACATTTAAGGATTTAAATGGTCATACAATCATTTTATGATACTGTAGGGAGACAGTAGTCACTAAATGTTTTACATGGTACTGTGATGACACAGTGGGCAAATACATTCATTGGAATTTACATTCATACTTAAACTAACCTATGAACTCACCAACTTTATGTTGACCGTTTTAAGCATGTTTTTCTCAGGTGAATTAGATGCTTGGATTATCTGATGTGCATTGGAGTCTAAAATGACAAGATTTCATTCATGGATTTCTACTTATATACAAATGATCAAATCTCGTTGTATCGCTTTTAAGCTTTTCACTGTGATGCAATTATGAGACAAATGTTATATCAATTTTAAGGAAATCAACGAGATTACTTTTCAAACGACACATTTAGAGGTCGTTCTCTTATATCTAGCGCTGTATATTATGAAGTAACGCCCCCGGACATATTTCCGCTGCGACACATTTTTAGGGGTGTTACATGGATAACATTCACTCATCATCAACTCATGTCCTTCATCAACAATTTCAGCATTACCAACTTGCTCAAACTCATTTTCCACTGAGTCCCCCACCTCCTCACCAGGACTTACTTCCAAAGCATACATATGACCACTACACTTGTGACCAGGTGTATACCTTTGGTCACAGTAAAAACATAAGTTTTTGGCCCTTTTTTCAGCTAATTCCTTCTGAGAAAGTTGTTTTCTAGGAGGAGCTTCAGTTATAGCAGGGTGTTTGGCTACTACTTGGTTAGTGGGTGCAAGAATGGCCAAAGTAGTAGTCCTATTAGGATAGTTGACATTTCTATTAGCATAGTAAGGTAGAGTGGTCTTTGGAGTAGGAAGCAATGGAGTGGTTCTACTTTTAACAACTGCCAAACTAGCCTCTTGAAAATTAGCTAAGCTCATTGCATCAGCTAATGTCCTAGGCTTAAACATTCGTACAGTCATCTTAATATTAGCAGGCAAACCAACAATGAACAAACTAACAGATTGAGATTCAGTAACATCTACTTGAGTCAACAATTGCTCAAACTGACTTTGGTAATCTTTCATATTGGAGCCATACCTGAGGTTTTTCAGTTCTGCCATTGGATCCTCATTAATTGGCCCAAACCTCTTCAAAATATCCTCCTCATACACAATCCAAACTACATTTTCACCTTGTAATTTCACAAACTGTTGATGCCAAGACAATGCCTTATCATGTAGATGGATTGAAGCAATTTTCACCTTATCTCCCTCATGAATATTATCAACTGCAAAAAACTGTTTGACTCTGTATAACCACCCCTGAACATCATCTCCACTAAACTTTGGAAACTCTAACTTCCCTAACCGACTGAACCTGCTGGTGTCTTTACCACGTCCTTCCTTCAATCGATTTACATAAGTCACTAGATACTGTAATTGTGTCAGAACATCACCCAAACTTGATGTGACTTGTGCAAATTGGGCATTTATGCCATCAGAAAACTTCAATTGACATGATCACGAACCCAATTCTTTATAATATGATCAACATGGAGGTTCTATATTGTGTATTTTTGTGTCGCCCCATGATTCAGTTACAATTGATTTGAGGAGCTAACTATTTCAACACACAGAGGAAGTAACTAACTTATCCATGTACAATTTCCTATACTAACGTGTTTTGGAAGTGGAAACGATATGAAAGATCAGTTAACGAGTTTGTTGATAAGACCAAATGGTCTAGAGTGGACCGGAATAATGGTGTACGGTGGTTTGACAAAAAGTCAAACCCGGAGGATGGGTGTCATCTTCAATTTAACCCCCCCCCCCCCCCCCCCCCCCCCCCCCCCCCCAGGGTGTATACTCCGGAAGTTCGTGATAGCTTTGTTGCGTCAAACCACCGTTATCCATCCATGTAATTTCCGGTGTTATACTCTATGTAGACTGTGTGATACTTGTATTCCCATCCCACTTATACCCTAAAAACAAACTGTAAACCAGATCCCCCCACCTACTGACCAACTCGCATCCACAACACCTAGCCCAGCTCCCCCCCCTCACACCTGCCACACCTGTCCCCCCCGCACCCCCCCCCCTCCGCCCCCGCCCCCCCCCCCCCCTCCCTAGAACGTCGGGTGGGCGGCGTTCGGTGGGTTGTGGTGATCTTGTGTTTGGTGGGTGGGGGAGGTGGCTTCGGACAATGCCTTATCATGTAGATGGATTGAAGCAATTTTCACCTTATCTCCCTCATGAATATTATCAACTGCAAAAAACTATTTGACTCTGTATAACCACCCCTGAACATCATCTCCACTAAACTTTGGAAACTCTAACTTCCCTAACCGACTGAACCTGCTGGTGTCTTTACCACGTCCTTCCTTCAATCGATTTACATAAGTCACTAGATACTGTAATTGTGTCAGAACATCACCCAAACTTGATGTGACTTGTGCAAATTGGGCATTTATGCCATCAGAAACTTGATTGACATGATCAGTTACCCAATTCTTAATAATATCATCAACATGAGGTTCTAATTGTGTATTTTGTGTCGCCACCATGATTCAGTTACAATTTGATTTGAGGAGCTACTATTTACACCACACAGAGGAAGTAACTAACTAATCCACTGTACAATTCCTAACTAACGTGTTTTGGAAGTGGAAACGAAATGAAAGAACTGTTAACGTGTTTGTGATAAGACAAATGGTCTAGAGTGACCGGAATTAATGGTGTACGGTGGTTTGACCAAAAAGTCAACGGAGTATGGCGGTGGTGTAACAAAAAACGGTTGCTCTAACAGAATTGTAACTGATTCAGTTACAATGGTGGTAGGTAGCAGGATGTTGCTTTGATACCAAATAGAGTACATTAATAGGATTACAAGTAATGCAATCGAATTAGGCGATCAATTCAGTTGAAACTCACAATTTTGGTGAATTTGGAACTTGAAAAGATCAAATGGATTTGTTATTGATAAGTGGAATTTTTACACAATGATTACAGAGAAGAGTTAAAGGTCAATCTAAACATGAATTAAACAAATGAGATCAAATGGGTATTTATAAGGAGGAAATGAGAAAGGGCGAGAAAGGTTGTTGGGTTGTTGTAACTGACTCATGTGCTTGGCACGTGAGTTATTTGAATCTTCTAGAAACGCGCCATAACAATTTTTAATGTCTAATTTTTTTGAT
The DNA here is from genome assembly GCA_026074375.1 of Tanacetum coccineum. Classification (NCBI taxonomy): domain Eukaryota; kingdom Viridiplantae; phylum Streptophyta; class Magnoliopsida; order Asterales; family Asteraceae; genus Tanacetum; species Tanacetum coccineum. The sequence goes on along the minus strand of BQNB010045802.1, from coordinate 33,469 downwards.
TTTGCTTGAATTTGATATAGGTATTTTAGTTATAGTCTAAAGGGTTTGTGATTTTTCTGTTAATTTTGTTTTAATGGGGGGGGGGGGGGGATTTAAGGTTTTATTGAAATTTTAATTTAATTGAAGATTACAGAGTGAGAGGATTGGTGTGTCTAAATTAGCTATTAAATTTGCACAGCTATATATACATGTTTGGTTTTGTCTTTAATTTTATGATTTTTAGGGTTTAATTGGTGCTCTGATTATTTGTTTAATCCCTCATGAGTTTGTTTGTTGATTTATGTATAATATATGTACACATGTTTGATTTATGAGTTGAGTTTCATGTTTACCTGGTTATAGGGCTCATAAACTGATTAATTCATTAGGAGTAATAATAGTAGAGTGACTGAATGTGGAAATCCACCTTGAAACTTTAAGAATAAAAACCTGAACCCCCTCCCCCTTCTTATAATATGTTTCTTTATTCTTAGACAAAATGTGAGCTGCTCATTATTCTAAAAAACAATTCTACAAAAGTAAGAGATTATGGCATTCTACTATACAAGGAATCATTGCAATACCTCAAGTTATATCAGATACATAGGTAAGTTGTTCATTAGATATATGATGCTCACTATTTATGGTTACTTTACAATGGGCAAATTTAGTGGCGGTTTGTTAAGGTGGGGTAGAAGTGCCTCGAAGGTTCGGGATTGAGTAACTAAAAAATGGATCTACCTTGATGACTTAAGACCGTAACTAAAGCTTGAGTCAGTTTTAAAACCAAAAGTAACAATCTTTATCGGCTTTAATCGGTTTGTACTTAAGGGGTTCATTTAGTCCCATAAGGATGATGATGTTTCGTGAGGTGAAGAATATGGATGTGGGTTTGCTTTGGATAGTCTTGTGAAGGTCACTAATGTGTAATGGCAATTCTGAATCACAAACTTCCACGACTAACTAAACAAAAACCTCAAAATAGTGTGTGTACAATTAGTTCTTGGTTTTATTTCATATTTATAAACTTTAGTTAATTCTAGCACGGGTAAAGAAGCAATTAGAGCAAACCATTTTTTAGACAATACACTTACTCGAGCACGCTCTTTAGGATGATACAGTCATTATAATACGTTTTAAATATTGCATTCAAGAAGCTCTGATATACTGTCAGTTGTATATTCTTTCATTCTAACATTTCACTTTTTCATCTCCCTACAAACTTTTAGTTTTTTTCTTTTCTTATTAGTTAATTGATTCCAGGAAGCATACGTTAACGATAACCAAGAAACCAAAACTGAAAAAAGCCTGAAACCGAAAATACCCGAAACCAGAAAAACCCTCTTATCACAGTTCGATATCAGTTTTTATTTTTTTCATTTATCCGCGGTTGCCCGAACCAACCATGTTTAATATGCATGTAGTTTTTAACAAAATATTCATAAAAATATACAAGCATTGGCTATATGGATTCAAGTTTAATATTTTTATTTTACATGCCTTATATGTTGAAACATTTTATTTAAGCCTTGGCATATATAAAGATGTATTGTAAAATGTTATGGGCTTATGGCTATTCATCATCCTTTGTAACAAGTTAGGGTTTTGTTACTAGCCTTATAAATACCTCCTGATTGTAACCTATTGGAATCATCTCATAATAAGAATGCTCTCCTTCCCTCTCGTTCTTGTGTTCTTATTCTTTATATATATAACACGTTATCAGCACGCTCTAACGGTGAAGTTTACGATGTCATTACAAGAGAAATCTTACGATTTTGATTCTGATAGTTCAAGCATATAAGTTTTTTTTCCTTTAATTTTAATGACATATTTGATTGTGATCCAAATCGTAAATAAGATTATTGGGCTAAACGACCATTTTGATGACATATTTTAATGATATATTTGATTCGTATTGAATTTACCTATATACTAAAAGTCATGACAAAGTGCCATCTTTTCTAGCAGGCCATTTTTAGTCCATTTAGCCGGTCCAATCTTTAGTGAGGCCCAATATGTGTCTTAAGTCTGTCTGTGTAATGTATCTTAAACCTAGAATCTTCATTGTAGGTATCTAGAGTCATCTACCAGACTCTATTTGATCTCCCGTTTGATATCTATCTCATCTCTCTCTCATGTCGCATACACATAAGTGATCGGTAGCTTGATGATAGTTGTTTGCGGTTTACGTTGTAGCCGTTTATTTAAAGAAGGTATTTTTTTTTATAAAGATTGTGTTGTTGGGTATTTGGTAATGGCTACTTTTGCTGGCTCTAACTGCTATGTTTTTAGGTTTTCTGACAAAGCTCCGTCGTCTTTCGGACTGTCCCTCCACTCCGGTGTGCCTCTATTTGCCGATATGATGTAAGTAAGTCTGGATATATCTTTTTTAAGTTTTTTTAATGAATTGAGGTTTAATTATTTGATGATTAAAAATGAATTGGGGCTTATTGTCAGTTTTGAGATGTTGTTGGATGTTGAAGAGCTACAGGAAAAAGGGAGTGAATCTTGATAGTAAGGTATGTTTTCTTTTTGTTGGTTATTGTTTATGGTGATTTGAGTCATTTGTTTTGGTTGGATAATGGTGGGCTAATTTTGTTGGATTATACACAGTATATATGCAATCCTAAGCACTCTCTGGATACCTACATCTTTAATGTTTATATGCTTATTATTAGTATTGTTGTTTACTAATCGGCTGCCCAGAGATCCATGTTTTGTATCTGTCTTGGGTTTGAGGAGTCCCTTTGGGTTTCTGATAGAATTTGTAGGTATGCATAATAGTCTTTTTGATTATTCCATGAACAAATAGTGAGTTAGTCGTAAAAGTAAAAACATGTATATTACGGTAAGTATGACCAAAATTTCTTTATAAACCGATCAAGGAGGTTGTATGCATTCAGAATAGACTTCCAGCAATTATCAGTCGGGTTATCCCGTCTGACCCAATTGATGTTTTTTACTACTTTTTAGCCAACTTTTCTTTCATTTTACTCATATGACATCCTTGATGATTGCATACAGTTGATATTTTTTAATTACTAATTTACTTGACAATCTCGATTTTACAGTCAAATTGAAGAGGTCGAAGATGGAAATGAAGACGATGGGCGCCGCACTTCTGGGAGTTGCTACACAAGGTCAGGTCTTATATTAGAAAACTGATACTCTTGATCTAAGTACCCTGTTATATTTGAATGATACGTTTCTCATATGGTCAGTTTTATTTTCTTCAGTCATTATAGTTACATGTCGTGCAGATTCCACTAATGCATATGTTTGATTCATGTGAGCGAGATACGTATAAAATGCTGAACTTACATAGTGTACATAATATAATGAAGAATACTCCACATTTTAATACTTGATCTATGGAACTGAAGTTAGTGACAAAATATTGCCATATTTGCAATGGCCTATTAGCGCATTACTATTTGGATGTGGACAGTCAAAGCCCAAGCATGCATAGAAGAAGCAAGCCTATTAAGAAAAATAATGTTAAATGTAGAGTGATAGCGTGTGTCTAAGTAAAAAACATGAAAAGTCAAGGCTTTGGGTCGAGTACTCGGGTCAAAACAGTAACTCTTATATGCAAGTCGTTTATATCGAAATACATGTATTCAGGCTGGCTAGATTTGCATAAAGCTCGAGTCAAAGAACACCAAAAAGATGGTAATGATATACGAAAAAGTAACAAGCTCGAGTCAAATAACACCAAAAAGATGGTAATGATATACGAAAAAGTAACAACAAAAGGGATTTTACTGCTAAAACAAGCTGCTGAAGCGAAAGACTTTACCTTTATGCTATGATATACTCATATTTGCAAATCTTGATATTTATCAAGTTGCGTGACCATTATGGAAGACCTTTTACTATATCTGGATTTGCGTTTGATATTTTGTTTCCAAATAAATTTGGTGTGTTTCAGAATTGGTTGCTTTAATGATGTTGCGGATCGCTGTCTTATATTTCTGGAAATTCAATGAACGGCCAATATCCATACAGTCGCCAAAGAACAATGCCTTATGCTTACAAGAAAGATATAAAGGGAGAACGTTATTATACCCCAGCAGGTATGAAACTGAAAATCCAAAATCTAAAATGATCCATTATTAAAGTATTAGTTTTTTACATTTTGAGTTTGTCTATCTGGAATGTTGTGACAAAAATGTTGGCTTTAAGCAAATGAAATTCCAATGATGCTAAAGAAACCGAAACAATATTTACAGCTTATTGCTCGGGTTGGAACAGGCCTATTTAGTGGTGGCAAGATGTTTGGGTTAAGTTACGGGTTAAAACAGGTCTCTTTAGTACACGTCGAAACAACTGAGGCTGGCTTCACCTTGAAACACCTGACGTCTTTCTTTAATTATACTGATAAATACATATGGCATTACAATATTATTATTAGCCTTGATCTTCGAATAAAATGATAGAAGGTTGCATGTAGTCAAATTACATTATGGGCGACTTTTAATACGCTTGACCTGTTCGACTCCCTTTCTAGCTTTATTTTGGCTTGACCCTACTGGACCTATCTGAGATTAAAAAGAACCCAAAATCAACTTTCCCAAGCTATCTTTTTTCTGATGTAATAATCTTTCTAGAGATTACTACATGTGACCCGAAGATTGCCAAGAATCAAGGCAACAAAAAAGTCAAACACGAAGGCTGATGAAGATCCGAACCACGTGTTCACAACCCTAGTAATATATAAACCTTCATAGCAGTAGTAATGTTAGTGGTAATAAACACTAGGGTACTCTTGGTTGTAGTCTAGAGATGATTTGGGTTCCAAAGGGAAATTTGATTATTAGAAATTATGGCGGCACATAATCCCAATATACTGTTCTAAGATGTAATGTAACTGACCATGATTGAAAAACGAGATTGACTAATCAATAGAGAAATGTGATACATTGTATATTATGTTGTAAGGAAAAAGATAAGCATCAACAGAGATAAATATCTGAAACTGTTTATTTATCCTCAACTAGACTGTAGTTGGCTGAAAATCCGATACTACAGTATGTATCTTTAATTTATATTATATTTTTCTGCATATTTGCAGGTTATTGAACAAGCAATAGATGAAAAGGTTGGAAGGACGGTGACACGTGTGGCATTACAGCGTGTTTTCAGGCATTGACGTCATCATTATGGGGAACTAGCGAAGTCGACAAGCTCAATACTGTTTGAAATCTGCCGACGGAAATGATGCAATGAATCCAGATAAACTGTGTTCGTTGGCCTACTCATTTAAGGTACCATTTTCTCTTTATTTTAAATATATCATAACTTTATTAGTCGAACAGAGTCATACGAAAGGGTATCGTGAATTATTAGACGCGCGTTGGATTTTCTGATATCAGGACGCAAAATTAGTTACTTCTATGTCTGGAAATACTGTAACTTGGGGCAGCGCTCAGTATTATGCCAATGGACTAGCAAAAAGACGTTAAGGTCATCAAATTAGCTGTAAACCACAACCTTTGCACCCCTAAGGTAAATCCCACTAACATGTTGGCTTTTTTCTGAGACTAACGCATGGAAAAAACGGATTTGAGTAGTGGGCACAAAGGCATTAGGCGAATTTTATTGAACTTATACAACCACTTATACAAAGGTACTGCCACTAAGAATTAATGTGCACGGTACCATGACACCCAGTCAAGATAATAGGTAGATAATCAAAGTAACTCGAAACACTGGCGTCATTGAACACAAAAAAGATGCATGTTTTGCCTTGCATTTTTATTGATTCAGGTCACCTTATGTATATTTGTTTTCAATGGAAAACAAACTTTTAAAGCGTGCAAGTGTTTCACTATGTATTTCTGATAATGTTGCAGATTCATGCTTACGAGAGATCAAGTAGAGTATATGACTACACATTAGATCCATGCGGTCCGGTGCACATAACAACATGTGACGGTGGAAACCAAGAAAATATGGTGGCTGAGTACGCTGACGAACCCAGTAACCGGCAGCCTGAATACAATGCATATAGAGAAAGTAGTTTCGGGTATGACATACTTGAGGTAAAGAATGAGACGCATACTTTATGGACATGGTATTGAAATCAAGACATAAACAAACGTTACACACTTGCACGTTCTCTTTTCTGTTGTAAGGTGCAAATATGATGTTGTAGACATTGAACTTTCCGAATAAAGTTAATATGGAAGATTTTCCATATTGAGTTACTCATGAAGTTTTAACTTTTTGAGCTGGTATTCTTATGAAAGTGTTACTAGACCCTTTAAGCCTTGCAAGCTTAGGATTACTTCAAGTTTAGCTAACATTTGAAGCTGTAAACATAAGCATAGAACAACAAAAATACAAATGGCAACAACAAAGTAGCCCCGCCGCAGCGCGCGGGTATCGACCATCTCGTTATATACTATGAAGAATATGTCGTTTAGCATATGTAGATTAGAGATGGGCAAAAAAACCAGTTCCCAAACCGGGTTCCGGGTCGAAACCGGAAACCAAACCGGTCAACCCCGGTTTTGACCAAATCGGTTCCGGTTTTTGGCCAAACCGGCGGTTTGGAACCGGTTCGGCTTTCCACCGAAAATGCCGGTTTGACAACCGGTTTCAAAAACCGGTTTGGACCCGACCCGGTTTTGTGAGGACAATTGAGGACCCGGGAATCACCCTTTTTCAGATTTTCTTATCCTATCTATCTTATCTTGAGACAATGGAGGACCCTGGAATCACCCCTTTTATGGCATCGGGTCTTAAGATTAATATTCATAAGAGTAAGATTATGGGTATTGGTACCAGTCATGAAGAAGTTTCTTCGGCTGCAAACATCATAGGTTGCAACACTTTCTCTTCGCCTTTTAGTTACCTGGGTGTCAAGGTTGGTTCATCCAGCTCTAGAAGCAAATTTTGGGAAGAGGTCGTTGCTAAACTTTCATCTCGCTTGTGGAAGTGGAAAGTTAAAACTCTCTCCATAGGAGGTCATTTTACTTTGATCAAATATGTCCTTAGCTCGCTTCCTATATACCAAATGTCGATTTACAAAATCCATGTTGGTGTTCTTCGCAATATGGAGTCCATTCGAAGGAGGTTCTTCAATGGTGGCGATATTAATGAGAATAAAATGTCTATGATCGGGTGGGAAAAAATTATGGCTTCAAGGAAAAAAGGAGGTCTTGGCATTCCGAGTTTCTTTGCTCAAATTTGTGCTCTTCTGTTCAAATGAATATGGAGGTTCAAGTCTCAGGAGCCGTCGTTATGGTTTCGTGTTATTAAAGCTATGTTTGGTGAAGGTGGGTCTCTCGACATTCCAGGTACTATCACTCGTTCTTCTACATGGACTAACATAATTCGTGAGTTCAATTTATTGTCCAGTAAAGGTATAAATTTGTTGTCCTATATGAAGAAGAAAGTTGGTAATGGGATGAATACCTTATTTTGGGTAGACGTTTGGCTCAATGATTCTCCCCTCATGCACCTTTATCCGCGTATGTTTGCTTTGGAATGTAATAAGTATACTACTGTGGCAGACAAACTCAATGACATCTCTATCGCTCGGTCATTTAGAAGACCTCCTCGTGGGGGTTTGGAAGAAGAGCAGGTTACCAGCCTTATTGATGATGTTAAATCAGTTATTCTTTTAGTCTCTAATTATAGATGGGTTTGGTCAATTGATTCCTCGGGTGGGTTCTCGGTTAAATCAACTCGTCTTTATATTGACGATTACCTTTTGCCTGCGGTAGGTTCCCCTGCTAGATGGGTTAAGGAAATCCCGATTAAAATCTATATTTTGGCTTGGAAAGTGAGTTTGGACAAGCTTCCAACAAGGCTAAACTTGTCGCTCCGTGGGATTGAAATTCCTACTATTAGCTGCCCTATTTGTAGTTTCGCGGGTGAGTCTTGCTCTCATCTTTTATTCTCATGCAATATGGCTCGTATTCTAATAAACAAAGTGGCTCGTTGGTGGGAGTTGGATATCCCGAATTTATTGTCTTATGAAGAAAGGCTTGATTGGTTTAAAGTTCTTCGTCTTCCTAAAGGCATTAAGGATATTTTAGAAGGTATCTTCTATGTTATGTGGTGGGTGATATGGAAATTCCGTAATCAGTCTTTGTTTGGAAGTTCCCAATCGCGTAAAGATCTGTTGTTCGATGAGATTGTTTTACTCTCTTTTACTTGGTGTTTTAATAGGTGTAAAAATAATTTTGATTGGATCTCTTGGTTGAAATGTCCTAGATCCTTGTTTTTGTAATTTTTCTAGCGTCTTGCTAGTCTTTTAATACAATTTGCCGTTCAAAAAAAAGCTTGGGATTACTTCAAGTTTAGCTAACATCTGAAGCTGTAAACATAAGCATAGAACAACAAAAATACAAATGGCAACAACAAAGTAGCCCCGCCGCAGCGCGCGGGTATCGACCATCTCGTTTAATGACATAGTTTAATAACATATTTGATTCGTATTGTATAGGAATTAAATAAGATGATTACATATATAGATTTGGGCGGATTTAATTTCGGATTCACAATACATCATAATATTTTGTCATTTTTGGGGTCATACACAATACATCATAATCTCTAAATGTGATTTTAATCTCAAGATTTAAAGAGGTAGAACTTATATACATGATTTACAATAATTATTTAATTTTTACCAGCTACGTGTTTGTCTTTACTTTTGAGAGAAAGCATGATTTGTCAAAGTATTGTTATATATTCAGTTCACAGCATATTTGTAGCTTTTGGTGATATGTTTTAAGTTATTGTTATATCCCTGAATGAACTTAATCTTTTTATTATTTGTTTTTAGTTCTATTAAACATGTCAACATCATCTATATACCGTATACTATGTCTAAAAACTGGAAATTTATTATGTATTTGTAGAGTTGAATCAAGAGAAAAATAGATTTATTGTTTTGTCATCTCAATTAAACTCTTTTTGTAATTTACAAGAACACAAAAATGTTCTATTGTGATTACATAAAAAGAATCAAATAATTCAATATTGTATTATTTTTTTCATATAGGATCCTCAAGATCTATTAAAATAAAAGACATCATAACCTCATGTTATGATTATATTTATTCATAATAAAACTCAAGTTTTATTACAATGAATAAAATTAAAATACAATAACCTCAAGTTATTGTATATCTTTTAAAGAACCTCAAGTTCTTTGTGATTCTTTTAGATGAATCACGATAATAACACAACCTCATGTTGTGGTGAAAAAAAAAGTTATTAGAACCTCAAGTTCTAATATGATTCTTTCAAGAATCAATATCATAACCGCATGTTATGTTATATAAAAAAAGATAAAACCTCAAGTTTTATCATGCGGTACTAGCAACTTGATTGAAAGCTCCCTGCGTTGTGTTACCTAAAAGTACAAAGTTAATAATAAATGATGCGTTGTATTTTAGTAGATCCGGCAAAAATCCACTAAGTTTTAAAGATATAAGATGCACTGGTTATCATCTAGAAACCATGACTCAAAATAAAATTAAGTATCTCCAAATTACATTCATTTAAAATGAAAAAAAGTCTATAATGAAAAGAATGAAAGGTTTATCTTCTGGATTGTATTTCACATACATAAATCAGAGATAAATAAATATGGTTTCTACCCGAAAGGGCGTAGATCTCAAAATATTTACCCTTTGGCATGATCGTTTGGGTAATTCGGGTGATATTATGAGGAGGAGAATAATTGAGAGCTCAAATAGGCATTCACTAAAGGATCTCAAGATCCTATTATCAAAATATTTATCATATGGAGCATGCTCTCTTAGAAAAATGATAACTAGGCCCTCAATCAATAAACTTAAAAAAGAATCTCTTTCGTTTCTAAATAGAATTGAAAGAGACATTTGTGGGCCAATTACTCCTTCGTATAGACCATTTTGATTCTAATAGAATCAATAACATAACCTCATGTTATGTTATATATATAAAAAAAGATAAAACATATAATTATTTAATCATTTACTGATTTTCTAAATTCATGATTTCGCATGTTTTCTTCATGATATTGGCTAAGATTATTTTGCATACTAATGTCATGATATTTGCATGATATTTTCTATAATTACACTCTCAATTTTATTGCATGTCTTTTGTTTTTTTTCAGAATCAAATTGTGTTTGTACTTGTATTTCTTTATAAAATGAAGTTTCTATTTATTTTTAGTTTAGATGTTGAATTTGGTTCTGCTGCTATTGAATTTGGTTATTGATTTTAAGAAGAAAAAAGAGGCATGAACACTACTAATAACATATATCAACATCGTAATATAATCAAGATTAGACAGGTTGCCTTAATGGAATGTGATGCATCTATTTATTTTTAGTTTAGATGTGTAGTATAGTATATTTTTACTATCCATCTAAAAATCTATGTTATATATGTGTTGCATGGAAATCGAAAATATGTGTTTAATATGCGTTGCATTTGTAATCATAATAATTTATGATTAGTCTTCAATAAAAATGTTAATGGCGTAAAACACAACGTTTTAAAATTACATAAATTTGAAATAGATTTTTTGTACGACTTGTATAAGTGGTGTATAATCTTTTAATAAGATTCGTAAAATGTTTGTGATATATGAAAAAAAAAGTTCTTATATGGTGATATATGCAATCTTTGCTAAATGATAATTTTGTCATTTTTATGTAGAATGTTAAATTTAAAGCTTTCAAATATTTATTTTTTTGTTATTGACATATCGGGAAGAAACCATCTCCCTTGGACTCTTCATGTTGAGTTCCATCTAACTTTGGGGATAATCAATCAAAGCTCAAAATAAGGCCTCTTTACAAGAGTGTGCCACAATAGTGGTTTTCCCCCATCGTTTTTTTTATGATGATCTAAAAAAAGAATACTTAACGATGAAATATTCGTTAAATCTCGTTGTAATTGTACGCACCTCAAGATGCATAAAAAAGTATAAGCGAGTCCGGTCTTAAAATTTTTGTGTTAGATCTGAATTAAAAGATACTATCTAACGGTGAAAGATCCGTTCTATGTATGTCAAAATCTAAAAGAAAGATTTGACCATCAAAAGCAAGAAATTCTTGTAAATGCGAGCATTTTTTCGCAATATTGAGTATTACATCTGAATGATGAAAAAAATGTGATGAGATGGTTAATGCCTCGAATATGCTTATATACCGAGAATGATGTTTTGATATAAGTTTCTTTAAACAAAGTAATGGGTATGATTTAAGAAACACGATAAACCCATTTACTAAATTTGCCCCATTCACTCAACTGAATGTGACTCAATAACGATGATCATGTAGATATCGTGATTATAGACATGATAAAAATAATTATTGTCGTGTTAAATCAAAGAAACTGGTTGGCAACCTCAAGTTACAAGATAAAAGATGAAACGATCTCCATTCTCTCATGTGAATGTGATGTAATGATCAACATAAAGATCTCCATTCTCTCAAGTGAATGAGATAAAATGATCAATATAAGATCCCCATTCCCTCATGTAAATGCAATAATGTAATGATAAATGTTTAAAGATCATTTATCATGGTAAAGGATATGGTCGAGGTAATATGACAATGACAAACCACTAGTAGTGGCAAAATAAAATAAGAAAGGAGCAAACAAAAATGCTATTTATGCAAAAATGCAATGTGATGTATGCAAGATACAAGTGTGTCAAAGATATTACACACTATTCATCGATTTAAGAATCTATGCTAACACATCTATGCACCGTAAAAGATATATAAAATTGACCAAGAGGAACGATAGTTAAATATTGAAGATACATTATATTCTTTTGTATCTTCCTTGACATGCATTATATAAAGATTAGTAAAAGCTAATCATAGCCATAAAATAAGTTTATGAGAAATAATTATAATATTTTTGGCATGACCGGTTACACCATCCCGAGTCATTAATAAACGCAGAACTATAGAAGACATATAAATATTCTGCAAACTAAAGTGTTATCTCTCAAAAGAAGTTGATTATTAATCTATCAACTAGAATGAGGACCAATGTTTTGAAAGGCTCAAGGCGCACTATGACGCAAAGGGCTTATGGAGCCTTGAGGCGAGGCGCTGATCAAAGCGCGGGCTTCATGAATATGAGTCGCGTTAAATTGAAGTAAATTATAACAGTTTAGGCAAAAATTTAAGATTAATGATTGACTTAAATAACACTTAAAATAATTAAGGTATCCAAAAAAATTGAATAGTAAAACAAAAATATGCAAGGCAATTTATCATAATTCACGTGCAAGGCGATATATCGTTCATACCATGCGAAAAATAGAGGGATGAGTCCTGTATGTGCAGATACTTGAATTGAACGACCAAACACTCAAATTGATAATTTTATTTAGTATCCTATGTATTTACTAGGTAATCTATTATAACATATGAGGGCGAGTGAATATAAAATTCGAAATGAGAAAGTTTCGCAAATAGTCACCTTTTCCATAGGCACACCTAGGCGTCAAGGCTCTAAATCCAAGGCTCCTCGCTTTTTATGACCTTGTGCATATACGAATCCGTCGATCTGAAAAAACCCTAGAGCTTGAGCCCTTAGAGCCAGCGCGCTTTTTAAAACAATGATGGGACTCAATTTCCGTCAATTTTCTGGGGAAAAGAAACAAATGGATATATGTAGCATACAAATCCATTTATGAACCATATAATTTAAGATCGATAACACTAATCGACTAAATGGTCATAAAAATCGCAACCACCAAGTTTGCATGATTGATCAAATACGCCTAACATTCAAGGTAAGTGTTTCATCCATGAATTTATCTGATTGAATAACTTCTAAATTTTCAATGATATATTAAAGAAACTTTGTATGATGTACTAAAAATGAGAGAAAAACTTGTGTTGTTGTATGGGGCCATATTAAAATATGCACAACAACAAAATTAACATCATGCCAATATGTTATTATAAATCCTCCATTTTATAATTGGTTTTGGTTATAAACCGAACATATCCCATTTCAGCTTTTTTGTGCAAATTACTCCACCTAAATGCACATATACGGGATATAGAATAAGGATAATTCTTTCAAGAGGAGATAAGTAGCTGCAAATTCAAAATGAATTATCATATTTTATTGATCCTCGAAAGAAATTTTATAGATAATCTAATAGCCATACAAAATTTCAGCTACTCGTGCTCTAATTATAAGTTGTCCCTCAAGGACATTATTTTATTATGACATGCCTCAAGCATGGTAGACAAATTGATTCCAAATAAAATCATCGATGAAAAATATGAAGCATGAAAACAAGATGGTTGTTCGAGGTATAAAAGACCCCATGATAGTCTCATAAAGAGACACTAGACATTAAGGTTCCAAAGAACCTCAGATAGCTAATGAGATCTCAATAAATTCTATCTTGTCTTGAATTATATGGAATGGAATCGGAAACAAAATGACATCGATAATTTGTCTACATATATTAATTGCATGCTATTATGCATAATGAGGATCATAAATAAATTAATATCCAAATGTGTTCTCAATGAAATGCTTGACCAACATAAAAAGACTTAGTATCTTGCAAATACTAAAAGTATTGGAAGGTAAAGTTCATACACGTCAATGTGTAAAAGCTATTAGATATACATCGTTTTTTGTGTGAAATCGAAATAAGAGCTCTAAAGTTATGTGCTCTAAATACTTGAATTGTAAAATAAATAAATTCACAAAACAATAAGTTGATTATTAAAAGATATATTATCTTAAGATGGATGTAAATATCCTACTGATATTTTATGAGATAAGTATTTATCTTTCCCTAAAATAGGGTTTATTAGAGCTTTCATATTTTACGAAGGATCTTTATTTGATCAAATTGAAAGAATCCTTATATGGATCAAAATCATTTTGGACGCATATTATGTAATTGCTTTTGCACATATCTCTAAAAAATTAGTGGTCCTCAAGTACCATACATAAGTGCAATTGAGGCTTTGATGTCAATTTTGCAATTAATATGCGTCAGGAGAGTGTATTATTCTCTTTCAATATTTGTACATGTATTGTATACTATCCGACCAATGCATTTAATATTGGGTTGGAAGCTACATATATATTTTGTCATTTTTGCAGGACTTATTCTTAACATCAACAATTTGGTGGACTTCGTTACAAAGTTGTTGCCAACAAAAGTATTTGAGCAACTCGTTCAGAAGATTAGCATTCAATGCTTGAAATATATACACACTAGTTTGAGGAGGAGCATTATGCGCATTGTACTCTTTTTCCTTCATCAAGTTTTTTTATCCCATTGGGTTTTTCTTGATAAGGGTTTTAATGAGGCAGTTTATAACGTATAATAAACAATGAATATCCAAGAAGGAGTATTGTAAAATTTTATTATGAGCTATGTATAGGCTTATGAGCTATGTCTATTCATCATATATGTTTAGGAGAAAGCTTGGGTTTTAGCCTTATATATACATGTAACCTCTTTATTCATCAATCTATCAATCAATAATAATTCTTCTACAGAATGCTACTCACTTCATCTCTTTCTGATGTTTACTTATTCTTTAATTCATTTATAAACAAGACCAATATTTAGTATTGCGATGGTGCTTACAAAAGAGTACCTATATCTGGTTTTTAATGGAATGTTAATCAGGATAACAAATATGATTTTTGCATTTATTTGAACTTTTATTTTGTGCGTATTATTCCAGGCAGCTAGGAGGTGACAAAATCTGCAATTTCTATGACGACCAGCTTCGTACAGCTTTTTGGAAACTTCTATTTTACGGTCATCTTTCTCTATAAAAGTCAAAATGTGAGGAAACTTGTTTCAGAAGCAAATGGTTACCAACTACTTTCATAGCTCCTGAACAAGTTAGCCACATCTTATTTAAGAGCTCACTAAATTATTTCAGAAGACCATATAAATTTGTGTTGATGTAGCAAGTATTTTTGTACATATCATCATTTAAATAAAATGCTATTGTGTTGACTTTAAGCTGCACAACTTGCATAGATAACATTTTGTAGGTGCATTTCGTCCTAAACTAACTCCTTGCTTCTTTAGGAAGTCAATTGGAGAAACCGAGGTGAGGACCAATTCACTGTACTATTTTTAATAGGATGTCCTAAACTATTATATTCTTGATAATTATTCAATATCAGTTAAGTTATAAGGTTAAGCTTTGGGAAAATGCAAATATGTGTTATGCATAACGGGTCAAAAGGGTAAATCTTTGTAAAACATGGCTACTAAAATTAGCTTAGGTTAGGTTAATATCTGCCGATTTTATTATTATTTAAATAATATCAACGAAGCACTTTCGGTGCGAACATCCAAACACTCCTATAAATCCTCTAATACATACTGTTGTTGAGATGGATTCAGAGCGCTGAACTTGCGACTCAAGAAGGAAGAAGTTCAGCAGCATTAGCAGCCTGCAGAACACTGGTGGAAGAACTGACAGAGATGAGGTTCCCAGCTCCTATTAATCTCGATTTCATAGTTATATTTTAATTATTTTTCAATTAATGAATGTATAAAAAGTATTAAATATAAGAGATTGACTCTTTATGTGATTTGTGTTTGGTTTATAACAGGAGGGCAGCTCTCAGGCAAGGTATTTTGTGTCTCGGCTAATTCCTGCACACAAGGACCCTCCCTTTGAGCAAGTAAGTTTCACCATTATACGTTGTTATGCTGAATTCACATGACTTCTCTAGATTTTTCTGCTGAAAAACTGCAAATGAGGTGGCATTCTCAACCCATATATGGATAGCCGTGTCAATTTAGTTTATGCTTTTCCTCTAATGGGTAAACTGGGTAGAATCTGTAAAAAA
The DNA here is from genome assembly GCA_026074375.1 of Tanacetum coccineum. Classification (NCBI taxonomy): domain Eukaryota; kingdom Viridiplantae; phylum Streptophyta; class Magnoliopsida; order Asterales; family Asteraceae; genus Tanacetum; species Tanacetum coccineum. Next base: position 17,650 of record BQNB010045802.1, on the reverse strand, counting down.
GGCCAATATGAAAATCGGTTGAACAGCTAAAACGCGTCAGAAATCACATAAGTGTGCTTATACCGAATAAAACCTCTTAAATTGTTGTATTTCAAAAGTTAGATTATCATTATACATTCTAAGTTTGTATGTTTCTTTCGATATATAACGTTTTGATGGTTTGTGTTTTTTTGTGCCTTAGCCACTATACAAGCCAGTTTATAGGTAATAGCGGTGTCCAGCTTTAATTGATCAAGGAGAATGCATTGGCGTGGCATTTTAGGTAACTAATAATCTAATAGTCTACTATGCTAACGGAGAAGTATGTAAAACTTATACCTCTTTTTCTGAATGTGGGGAATGAATTAACATGCTGAATTTGCATTTTGAGAATAAGCTTTTTAGTAGACAATTATCATAATAACTTTTGAAAAATATGTTATCAGATATGTTATTACTTTTGCTTAATTGCTTCACAAAGTTAAGCCGCCTCTTCTTAAGATTGGTTTTTAGGCATGTTGGGGAATCTATCATTGTAGAACAATGAGATATTGAAATTTGCCGAGGTTTAAGCTTTTAGCAGCTCAGGTTTTTCCTTTGACGAGGTCGTCACATTCCTAGGCGTGTTATCTATATGTTGATTAATGGAATGGTTGATTATCACCTCATCATGTTATTTTTCATCTATAATTTTGAACACAACAATTATCTTTTGCATTCTGAATTCTACATGCCTTTATCTTAGGGATCTGCGTTTTAAATCGTGCTTATGAGGTATTCAAGATGAGGTAGGTCAAAACATTTAGTATTTGTATTGGTAGAAATGGGTCGGTTTGGTTAACAGACACACCTTATGATTTGTTGTAGAACAAAGTTCTATGTTTCGCACTCCGCGGTGGGTGCAAATAAAGCTTTCAAAGTTGTACAAGTAGAGTAGGCCATCACATATCGCTTATTTTACATACATTGTTTTTGTTCATTATTGTGTTGTAGCCGTTGAATATATGTATGTTCATTCATCATACCACCATAACATGTAATGCTTTTTTATCATTTGTTTTTACAAGGGAAGAAGCCAGAAGTATCAGGTAAACAAATACGGAGTAACAGATTGTCATTTGATGATCCAACAGGTGCAGACACATTGGATGACACAACGCAAACAGTTCAGATATTAGGGAGAAAAAGAAACATGCAACTATAGGAGGAGTAGGAGGTCATTACGGTACTACAGAAATTGGTCACTGTGCTATTGGAGGGGCTCATCATACAGGCGGTATCGGGTTGGGAGGTCATGTGGGTTACTAGAGTCAATATGTTGAGTTGGATCATCACGTGTCTATGAAGTTTTAAGAATAATTTTTATTTTTACGTAAGCTTTTCTCAACTATATAATGATGTTTATTGTAATCTTTTCTTAAGAATTTATAAAACTGAGTGTTGTGTGTGGATGTAGTAAGTAATGAGAATAAAACTCCACTGTCGTTACTCTTACAAATATTCTAGGAGGCTTTTGAAAGTGTAGAATACATAATCTTGATAAATATAAAATATACTCTTGAAATAGAAGGTTTTTGAATGTGTAGAACGACATGGTCAGCCCGCGCTCCGCTGCGGGACGACATTGTGAACGGTATTTATATTCCCCAGGATTATCACAAATCGAAACACAGAAGAAGAACCAAACCGAAGTTGTACTGTTGCAAATTATGAAGTAAATAATAATAGGCGAAACTATATTAAGTCGAAAGAAAATAATATTGGTATTTGCTTAAATATACTTGTAAAGCTACAAATTTCTGTGAATGTACATGGTCTATCAACTTGTTTCAAATGTTTCTGCATTTTCGGGTCCTTTTACCCGCACGTTGCGGCGGGGGTTATTTGTAGTTGCATGTGGTCATTAAATTACTCTACGATACGGTATTCTAAATTGTTTACAAAAGACAGCAGCTAATGTTGAAGCAAGTTGAGCATATCCGTAAGTTTGATATCCTTGTCTGTATTTCTTTGCTCAGCAACTGCGGTAACATCACATTGACAAAACTGAATATCAAATAAATAGGTGCGTACGTATTTGGTGCTCACATCTTTTCCTAATATAATGATGTACACAAACTTCTTTTGTGTCTACGAAAATCTGATGCACATGATAATAAACCCCTGAGTTAAAACTTTGTTAAATTTGCATAACATGCTAAACATTACTTTTATGTATGAAGAGAAACTCCAATACAGGTTTAAGAAAATGGTTTATGGTAAGTTTTAACTACTATTTTGCATTGGTCCTTATTTTAAAACGCGACTAATTTTAGTATATCATAATCACAATAAAAGAACTTACATGGTCATGGAAGCTTCAACAAACTTGTCAAGAGTAAAAGGCCAAATTCCAAGAACATCAACAAAGGTAATAACAAACATCCAAACTTGAAATATGCAAAATTGCAAATCCAATCAGCTTAAAAGCCGTCTGAATTGGCGATATCAAATGGATGCACAAAGAGTAAAAATAAGGTTCACTATAAGAAGATTGCGAGTATTCGGCTCAGAATCGGGAATGCATTAAGTTTAAATACTTTCATCTCGCTATACTTTACATATATTTGTATGTATATGTATATAAATTTAGAGACATCATGACATAACAGCCTAAACCAACCCATTCGTGAATAGAAGGGTCAACATCACCTCTTGTTTCTAAGCATTGACCATTTATTTCAATAGTTATCCAAGGGAACATGTTATATATCCAATATCACATTTACATGATGTATCTGTGATCTCATTACAATTAGAATGATCATATCATAACTATAGGAAATGACCATGTTCGTTTATACAAATACATCTAAACTCTAGCATCCAAACTATATGTTTTTAGCTTTGATGTCTAGAAATTGTCGAAGACAACCTAATACACCAGGTTTAATACAATCATTCATTTGAATTTATGTCGTGGATGCTGAATCTTATTAGTATTATCCCTGCCCTATTTATCAGTATATATTCTTTACAACTTGTTGGCCAAAAAAGAGTGAAGATGGTATTATAAAAGATGTTACTGTGTGTTTTCATAAGCTGAGCTGCTCCTATTTATGCTTATATGCTTATTTAAATATCATGCTGATAAAAAACAAACTACTTGAAAATTTAAACTTACATTTTCACATCCACCGTTCACCATTGCTACTGAAACCACCTGCATAACATACATTGATGCCTAAATTAGTACTCGTAAATACTAAAATAATGATTAAGCACCAAATTAGGGTTTAGTTTAGCTTCTAAAAGTAATGCATAAGGAATTAGCTTCTCGATAAGCAATTTGTCGTAAAGCAATATTATAAGCTAAAACAGCCATCAACTATTCCTTCTTTAAGTCTAGGGTTAATTACCCTTCGACAACTCCTTCATTAATACATTGCAAAGCGCACAACACCACCATTTGTGCCTAACCGCCACCTACTTATCCAGTGACCGCCTACCAAAGATCGCTTCAAACAACACTACACCAAACACCGCCTACCATAGCTTCCATACCTTATTTTTATTCCCTCCAACCTCACTACTGGTCGTATAAGCTTATTTGTTAACTATATTTCTAAAAATAATGGGTTGTATAGATGCAATGGCAGTAGAAAAAAACGAACTTGAATAGTAAAGGTTTTGACTTACCAATTTCAACGACAACTGTTTCGCTTTTTCAACAATGACTTACGAGTTTTAGACCTCTATTTCTACAATTTCCATTCACTGTCATGTCCAAATTTTCAATCATTTGCACGTCATTTTTTGGTCCACTTCTAGTGACGATACAGCAACAGAAAGTACACACGAAAACCAAGAGACTATTGGAACGGTAAAGAACAATGACTTCACAAATTACCTGAACTCGAATGTTGATTAGGAGAAGCATGGCTGCTAACATTATGTGCAGAGGAGGTCGACTGTAACGACGGTTCAACATCTAGTTCTGACAATAGAAACATGCTGACGATTTTATACGAACAAAATATAGGCATACATGCATAGACGTTAAAATTTTTAACCACAAATCACGAAAGCCACAAACACCGTAAACTAAGGACGTAACATTTTATAACCGAAAACATGGCATACGTACCCGGACGAAGATTTTATCGACTATTGACGCGACCGTGGCTTGAAGGCGATGAGCTTAAAATTCCTACAAAAACAGGGAGCGGTGAAAATCTAGAGTGTAGACTATTGACTACACTGTAATTGAGCAAGTGTATACAAAAATAAGAAAAAAAGGCCCAATCTAAATGGCGTTCAAAAACGCCTTAAAAAATGGTTTTATAATTTATCCATATATGCGCTTAACTAATACAGATTTAGCAAAATTAATTTGTTTTTGTTACTAAGCTCGAGTCAGATATTTCGTAATGTTTATTCTACTTCAGTCTTATATGTTGTTTATAACTATCCAATATCTTCATAAGCTAACAAAGTCTAACCTTTTTTGCAGCACCTTAAGCTGAGTTGATGCAACAACTTCATAGATTTCATGGTCCATCTTCTGTGAGGCGCTCGCCTGGCCAATCTTCGGTTACCCAGCAGTCACCGACACCACTACCATCAATGTCAGCAGTACCACCAATACCAGCAGCAGCAACAGCACCACCGCCACTAATATCAGCAGCAGAACCACCACCAGCAATACCAACAGTATCATCGCCACCACCGAACCCCGCATAGCCCAGCAACATCAACGCCACCATAAAAATAGATGAAAAAGCAAATAAGGCACAGGAATGGGCTCGACACCTTATATAGATTTTCTGACTATTGCGGTTGCAAAATGCAAATAATCAGATAGGACGTTGTTTTAAAAAAAGCATGCTGAAAACCGAATATTTACCTGAACACGCCATAATACTCTTACCACCAGCCATATTTATCAACGTCAGACCCACCCACCTCACAAAACATATAGAAGGCAGGGTTTGAAACTATATGGCTCAGAGTTGCGAGTGCGGGCCAGGATTAGAATGTACCCGACCCGCATGGGCTGAAAACACGTGAGATCTAAGCTGCCCTCGCCAAGACACGTGTATAAACGCGTAAACGCTATAGATAACTTCATCGCCTATGTTTAAGTTCATCAGAACCTCTTACCATTCAAAAACGGTGCTAATAAGCACATGTAAGTAGCCAAACAAAAACCCGTTTCAGCAAAGCAAGCGCTAAAACCCGAACCGATCCAACTTTTTTTTAATTATAAAACCGATCCGATACCACTCGATCCTATCTTTTCTCCCCACCAAAAACTCCAGAACCATCAGTGATTATACGTATCTCTCTTTCCCTCAATCTTAAAATTGTTTCGGAGGCTCAGACAGGCAAGGGACCGAAAAAAGGATACGTCCGCCATGGCTGCAAGTGTAGTAACTTACCCCGCCAAGATGCGGAGAATCTCAATTCTAACCCCTCATCGCCGAAGAGTCATCACAGCCAATATTTGTGTTTATCAGCCAAGCTGAACGTTCGGTGGCATCCTGAGTTCACAAAAATGCAACGTGTCAACTAACAATAGCCAAGACTCAATTCCTCATCGTGTCAGTTACCATATTACATATGGCTGCAACCACGTGACAGTGCCGCTAAGACACTGGAGTGGGCGGCAAAGATATAATACAGGTGCAAAACATCTACCAAAAAATGTAGGTAAGGAAACAACTGATAAAAAGAAATATATTTGCCATGGTTGCAAGCTTAGTAAGGTTGCCATGCCACACTGTAAGTAACCTCAGCGTATAGGCAAGCCTCAACCATAAATACGGAAAGCATAAATTTTTACGGGCTTATAGCAGGCACAACGATACCAACAACAATAGCTTCTATAAATTCCTAGCCACAAATCTGCAGCTAAGGAGAAGGGTTAACCCGCCATGGCTGCAAATCCAATAATTTGCCCCGCCAAGATGCGGATAACCTCTACTCCACAAAATAACCAAAGCTAACATACAATTTCGCATATGAGATATATCTCATGTACACCCAACAAACGTCAACATTATAAATTAACATAGCGGGTGATTGTTTCGGCTTATGTAGCCTGCTTATGCCTTACTTGACTTTGGACTTATGTTTCATAAGCTTGCTTTCTTATAGCTTAATTTTACACTAATAAGCCGTAAGCCGCCTATATAACCGTAAACAAACACCCCCTTCAAAGGGTCTGAGCAACCTCATACACGCCAAGATACGGGTTTTAGATTTTATTAATAAAATATGCTAAAGATCCGCATTTATATTAATAAAATATTCCAAACATTCCCACTGATTGTATATAGTTAAAATTATAATTCGACGCACATCCGTCGATTCCAACCCAAGCCAATAAATGCAAATCCCCAACAAAACAAACCAACCTTATAAGGTCACCAACTTCACGTAACGACCATGTAAGGTTACCAAGGTCACCAGCCGACCAACAACGCTACACACCATGACTGGCTGCAACGAAGAGGTCGGCTGCATCGTGGTGATATGGGTATTGAATATATATAACATCAACAACTTTACACAATCCTAACATCCCTCCAAAATCTAAACAAAAACAATCAGCCACAAATATCAAATTAGGGCCATTTACAATTAAACCCTAAACCCCTTAATTAACACACGATTTCAACCACAAAGATTCACCAATAATCAGCCAACCAAACATCATCAACATATAAAATTTTCATAAAAAAGCATACCTAAAACCCATAACACCATCTTCATCAAAACAAACAAATCCAAACCAAAACCCCCAAATTTTCAATAGCAAAAACCATTAAAACTGAGATTATCTATTTGTGGTTTGATGAATTATAAGAGAGAAGAGAGAGAATGAGGGAAAGAAAGACACGTATAATCACTGATGGTTCTGGAGTTTTTGGTGGGGAGAAAAATAAGAGCCAGTGGTATCGGATCGGGTTTATAATAAAAAATGCTGGATCGGTTCGGGTTTTATAATAAAAAAAATGCAAAGCGAGTCGGGTGATCCGATTTTATTAATAAAATATGCTAACGATCCGGTTATATTAATAAAATATTCCAAACATTCCCACTGATTGTATATAGTTAAAAATAGGCTTAAATTATTAAAAAAATTAAGATCTTTTAAAATGGCTTTAATTAATAAGAAATTAAAAAAAGAAAGCAACCATTTTAAAAGACATATTTTATACCACGTTTTTTAAAATAACCGTAATATATAATGTTTTCCAAATTATTTAGTACCATGAAACATAGAAAGGTTTTTAGTGGTTGATATAAGCTTATTTTTGGTAAACCGTGTATAATTTAAAGTTTGGAGCATTTGCATACGTCTATACATATATCTCAATTCAAAGATGAATAACCGCAAATTTACACACACATGCATAAATGTTTTATTTGTATATAGCATAGTGAGTATGAATGATATTTGATTGATGGATATCGTAATTACTGATTTTTAAAAACTTTATTCAATTTAAAAATGAGCATTTAGTATGAAACAGAAAAACCATATATCCTATGCATTAAAAACTTTTACAAAGAGTATTTATGCAATTTTTAAGGAATATATAGGGGGTGTTTGTTTTGGCTTATGAAATACAGTAGTATAAGAAGAAGAAGAAGAAGCAACTGAAGAAAAAAGAATATAAATAATGTCATGGTTGGGTCGATCAATCGCCAACACACTCAATCTAGACAACAATAACAAACCATCTGAAGAAGAAGACACCACTTCACCTCGAGGAGGCGTTCAACAAGACCTATCAGATCTCACCCAAACCCTAACTCATCACTTTCACGGCATCACTTCTTTTATATCCCCGGGACCTTCCGATCCTGTCTCTGGCATCCGCCGTGACTTCGCTGAGATCGGAGGAAAGTTCCGGAGCTCAGTTTCCAAACTTTCTAACAATATACACGTGCCGGATATTACTAAACTTGCTTCTGATTTACTCCACCTGGATTCTGATGATGACGTCACCACCGATGACGATGACGTCACCAGCGATGGTGTCACGGATGAGGTTGTGGCGTTTGTTAAGGATGTCGTGATGCATCCTCAAACTTGGTTGAAATTTCCGTTACCTCAAGATGAAAATGAAGGTATTCTAATAACTATTTGAATTTTTTAGCGTTCCTGTTCGAATTGCTAATAAAAGAAGTGTTTAGCGTTATATTTACACTTTATAACTAGAGCTACAACTAGGAGCGTTAATTATGCATACATGTGCTTTGTAATTGCTATTCTAGTAGTGATATTATATATGTGCCACTCGTTAAATGTTGGTTTGGTAATTGGATTATGCTTGCTTACAGATTTTAAGCTCTCTGATGCACAACAAGAGCATGCTTTGGCGGTTGAACGTCTAGTACCAGGATTGAATGCTCTTAGGATTGAGCTCTGTCCATTTTGTATGAGTGAGAGCTCCTTTTGGAAGATATATTTTGTGCTTTTGCATCCGAGACTTGACTGTCATGCTGCTGAACTTCTTTCGACATCGGAGGTAAGTCTGCTAGGAGCAATGCTGACTTCTCAACTTTATTTAGTTGCTGTTCAGTGCGAGTTTTTCTTGTTCTTGCTTATACTTCTGTAGTGTACGAAACAAACTACTATGAGCTTTGTACAATAAATCTCACAGTTGCTTGCCGCTATATGTAAGCTCATGATGTTTCCATCTCATGGCGCCATTTGCCGCCAATGGTAATAAATGTTTCTGGATTGAAATAGACACATTTGGTTAAGTTATTACAGCATGGGTTTACTTAGGGAAAAGAAAACTTGCTTGACACATCCAGTAATGTTTATGTACGCAGGTATCTGCTAGCAAATTCTCATAGTGCATTGTCCAAACCTGGAGTAGTGAGTTTTATTCCCTTCTTTTACGTGAAACACATAGGGGAACAGCTAAACTAAATATGCTGAATTAGCTCTTTAGAGGTTTTGTTATGAAAGTTAAAGACAGGGTAGTTTCGATTGTTAAAAAAACCTCTTTGTTTCTTATAAAACCTCCCATGGATATCATAGTCTAGTGTTAATCTTTGAATAATATTTTTATTAGTTCATCTCTCTGCTATAGGTGTTTGTGTGTGCAATTTGCGAGTAGCAATTTACAAAATAGAAGTTGTTTATAAGTTTGACAGTATTGCAGAACACTATTAAATACCACCAAAGCACAGAAAAATACGTGAGTCCATGCCGCTTATATTCATAAAACGTGAAACAGTCAATTAGCGGGAGCTCTGAAATATCGACCAACTCATTAATGTTAGCGTTGTTTTTTGTTTATAGCCTATGGTATAACACCTGTTTCCTATATTTTAAGCTTAATCAGGATCCTTGTTAAGAATAAAAAGAATTCAGGATGCTTGATTATATAATTTTGCAACAGTACTTTGTTTTTCTGTCTCACTCCCATCTGTTGACATTTCTTTTATGCAGATATTGAATACGCGAGCCACACTAACACACGAGTTAAAGAACCGCCCTTATGCACTGTCCAATAAAGAAACACCAAGAAGCAATTTGTATTCTAAAGATCTGCTTGATTCAGCCCCCCTTAAGGTATCTGCAATGGAAATTTGCACACCCACTGCCTCAACCAATACAGAAACTGTAAAACACCCCATCCACAGTGATGAAATTCCAATTGTGGACAAATCTGTCATTCAAAAGGAGCCACATGACACAGCCCAAGCTGAAGATGCCACGGATGATTGGTTAAAAGAAGAAAGCTCGGAAATTGTTAGCAGTAGAGTTACCATTCCTATTGGAAATGATGAGGATGTATCATGTAGTGATTTTGAGGATGATGATGATGGAAACATCCCTATACATTACAAAAAGGCAACATACACCTCTGATTCTTCAAAAAAAGAGTCCCAAGGTTGGGCACAATTGGGTCGAAGCTCCACTGATTCTGGAAAGGACAGTGACTTCTCTACCATTGATGTGGCATGACATCTGAACTTATAGTTTTCTAATTCTCTATCGATGACTTAATTGCCTTTATTGGAGTAAATAGTTTGTTTCAGCGTGTCAAGTCTACACCACGGCTTCAAAATGTACATAGATCACTGGAAACACGTGCCACATGAAGTAGTCCCAGAATCAACATGTAATGCTCTGGTTTTATGTCATGTCATTACAGATATTGTCTCGGCATCCTCTGACTTAAGTTTAAGGTGTTGAATGCATATACAAAGTGATTATTGCAATTTGAAGAATCACTATCCAATACTTTTCGTTATACATACGAATATAGGTTACGATATACGATATAGGTTACGCCTCAACAGTTTTCAAGATACGAAATGCGTTACTAATTGGCAATTTGGCATCTCCTTTTCTGCCAAAATGATGTCCGTATAAAACGAGAATAAAACGAGAAAGGAATGCAGACCCCTTGGATTTTTGTACTCGAACGAGATGATACTATGATGATTTTAATGTACATTTTGATTAACTACTTACCTTTTTTCTCTTTGGGGAAATCATTCTAAACTGTTTGTGTCACATTGCCAACATCCTGGTAACTTATTTATTTGTACTCATGATGTTTTTACTTCATTCTTTACCATTGAAAATAACTGATAACGGGTGACATTTTACCCGCCTATTAACAAGAGGAAAAAAACAATAATATCATTCTATCTTCTTCGATAGAATATCAACTTTTGAAGGAGATAAGATCGGTTTGGAATATACTCTTGCACCGTCATTACAAGATATTTTCTTGATTACAGGTTCATTTAATTGACATGCAATTGCTATAAAATAAACAAACACCAAAATATCCTCTTGAAAAATATATTTTGCTATCTGCATGGATTTAAAGATTGTATACAAGGGTTTGAATTACACCCACAAAAGAAAAAAACCAATTCTTTTGATCACAGCCTTAGGTTTATCAACTTATGGTGCTTACAGGCTTTGTAAATCACCTTATGTGATTCAAAAGACCAATAGGCTTATCAAGGTTTTAGGCGCCTTAGCTTCGATAACTGAATTACTAGGTGACTCTGCTGAAACCATAGGTGTTATTTCAAAAGATTTGAAAGATTTTATACAATCTGATTCTGATCAAATCCCTACTAGTTTGAAACAAGTTTTCAAGATTACGAAATCAGATGAGTTTACGGCGTCTGTTGTTAAGGTTACTACAACTTTGACAGTAGGGGTTTTACGCGGCTATCAGGTTGAGCGTAGGAAAGATGATTCGGGCATAAGTTTTTCGGATAGGGCTTTTGAAAAGCTGTTTTCGCCTGCTGGTTCGGGTTTTGTTTCTGTTATTGTTGGGAGTTTTACTAAGAATATGGTTATGGCTTTGTACGCTGATAGAGCAGGTGCTAAAGATAATTCGGTTGAGAGATGGGTTGATGTCATAGCGGATGATAAGTGTAGGAAAGTGATTGGGGATTGTATTCAGCAGTTTGTGACTACAATGGTGACGGTTTATCTTGATAAGACGATGGATGTCAATACTTATGATGAGATTTTAGCGGGTTTGACTAATCCTAAACATGAAGAACAAGTACGGGGTTTGTTGGCGTTGGTTTGTAACGGTGCTATCGAGACGTTTGTTAGGACTTCACATCAAGTGTTGACGAATTCAAGATCGAATGGTAATTCGGATTTGATTAGGAGAGGTTCGTCTACTATCAGTAAAGTTTTAGACGGGCAAGAATCAGTTTTGAGTAAATTGAAAGGAAGAAATATTCCAAGATTGGCAGCACCGAGCAATATGAGGTTTGTTCTTGATGTGACCGGGAGGGTAACACTTGCGACTATGAAATCGTTTTTGGGATTTTCGTTGAATCGATTATCTGAGGGAACGAAAAGAAAATTTCAAGAAGCGTATAGGTACTTGAGTGCAAAATCTTTGATTGTTATGACTATATGCATTTCACTGTATTTACATATGTTAAGCGGTCCATTGAGTCTGATGCCAGTTTAGCATAGCCGTTTGTTGTTAAGTTCATGTTGGCTTTTAGCCTTAACTAAAGGTACAAGAACTATCAATATGTACTTGGAATGTGAAAATGAAATTAAAGCTTTCTCAAGTTTCTCTGTTTTCTTGTGTTGTGATCGCTAAAGAATACATGAATAAAGATTGAAGCTTTTTCATGGGGTCTTATTCTGCGTATAAATGTAATCACTATGAGCGATTAGGGTCCTTCTCATCAAGCACTCTTCTTCACCGATTCCTTCACACACCTCTGCAATCTCAGCAGGTTCGCCACGACCCTGCAAAAAGATAAAAATAAATCTACTGAGACGTTGAAAAAACATGAAATTTACAGCTAGTATTAAGTTACTCATACTTTCCAAGATACCTCATTTTGATGTCTTCTCATTTTGTTGTCGGCTGCCTTGTGGCGGGCGGCATAGGATGTTGTGGAGCATAGGAAAAGGGCTAGTATGAGGAAGAGGGTGATGGATCTAGACATGGTTTTTAAGGTGATGAAGGTATACATGGATTGAAGTAGCATGATATTATTTATAGATACAACCAATAAGTGCTGTGTGAAAAGAAGACTAAAAATGCACATACTTTATGCTTCTGTTTTGTAGTACATGGCAGTCATAATTGAAGTAAACTCGAATCTGGAATCATTTAAGGTTTCAAAAGGTGGATGTGAAATGATTTGATTAATGAAATAACAGGACATAGAATATAACATGTCGGTCAGCCATAAAATTGGCTTGTAGACAAATTGATTGACCTGCACAAGCACAAGGTCCACCCATGAAGGTTATGGTGTTCATCTGTGGTGCTCCGTTCGTTCAAGACGATATGTTGTTTGATTAAAGCATGATTTCTGCGGCTTGACGGCGAAAAGCATACAAGGTTTGTCAAAACAATACGAGTTGATGACTTGATGCACCAGTTGTTGGTTGTTGCGAGTTGCTGTTTTTAATCAATGTGGCAGAATTTGGTGGTTAATTATGTAGTTATGGCATTTGTCTAACAACTGGTCAGCATCAAATTTCAACTATATGGCATTTGTTTAGTCATGGTCATTATTAATCTGTACTTGGCAACTCTGTGAACCAAATGGTTAATAAAACTTGCTGCTACCAGTTCATAAATAAATTATTTATCAATGGTTAGTACTTAGTCGTGTTCTATCAAACATAAACACACATTAAAATAATTGCAGATTTGCAGTTCATTTAAGATTGTATATTTGTATGTCCATACCTTAAAAATACACAAATGAGCCTTTTGTTTGTGTTATTTAACATGTCGGCTACCAAAAAAAATTGTGCAAGTTGCGAAGTTGTGGGTTTGTTTGTTTTTTAGAACTTCGAGCTCACAGTGACATCTAATTGAGCGGTATGCAAAACTTGAACATTCGCCTTAGGGGATAAACCTCACTCCTTTTTTCGCTACTAAAGAAAAACCCTCACGGCAAGACTCGAACTCGAGACCTCTCGCATGTGGTAACAACCTTGTAAATTGGTAAAAGATCTTTTAGAACAAATCACTATAAGAAAAAGTAGAACATGTGACGAAGTTTTCCCGGGCGACATTTGCCGCTCGGGAAACGTTACTAAACGACAAAAGTCCGTCCGACGTGACACCAATTCTGATTGACTTTTTAGTTAAAGTTTGAAGAGAGTTTCCCGGGCGACATGTCGCCCGGGATAACTTGGTTAAAATTTGACAATTAAACTCAACGAAAATCTTGGCGGCATTTTTTCCCGCACACTTTCCCGGGCGACATGTCGCCCATGAAAAGTTTTATAAAAAAATTTAAATCACGTGAATGTTTAAGCGTGGTGATTAGTGTTAATTAACGTGCGTTAGTTTATCCCGGGCGACATGTCGCTCGGGAAACTTTTTATTAAAATTTAACAAAAAGAATTTAAAGAAACTCCTGGCGGCAATTTTTCCTGCTCATGTTTCCCGGACGACATGTCGCCCGGGATTATGTATTTTATTAAAAAATTAATTATGCTTTTAAATCATTATTATTTATAAAATATATAATTATTATTTAAAATATATAAATACTAAAAAAAACATTTCGGTTTCTTGTGTGGTTTAAAAATATGCGTTTAACATATAACTATATAAAAAATATATAAAAAAAACACTCAATTTTCTCAGTTCGTTGTGTGATTTTAAATAATAACTATATAAAAAAACACTCCGTTTTCTCGGTTCGGTCAGGATATGCACTACCCTTCTATAGTTGAACATGATATACCGTATACTTTTTTAAGATGCACATTCGTCATGTAACACAAAAACAAACTATCATTTAGTTAAATATTATACATACCATTTGTAGTAACACAAGCGACTTACAAACAGACACTTAAACATATTAGAACGATAATCATACGAGACTTACAAACGACGCTTAAAGCATACAAATTACATTCCAAATGACAAATTACTCCAATTCAAGTTTTCCCATGTTATTGTAAATCTCGTGAAATAGTGCGGCTGAATTAACTGTGTGTTGTTCCGGATGCATATACATATCCGCCGTTGCCTCGAATACCGTTATCTTATCAAGCAAGTGCTTGCAGTTTGAGCACTCAGCATTTATTGAAGTTCCCGGAGAATAGCTTTGAGGTGTTGAAGCTCCTGGAGAATAGTGTGGAGGTGTTGAAGATCCTGGGGAATAAATTGGAGTCGATGAAGATCCTGGAGAATAAATTGGAGTCGTTGAAGCTCCAGGAGAACCAACCAGTAGACGGACTCGTTCCTCATTCCACACAAAAAATTTACATCCGAAAGTGTTTTCGCGAGGCTGTTAAAGAGTAAAAATAATAAGTTTTAACAACTAACCATATTATTTATATATTACACAAAAAAGCATGTGATTGTTCACCTTTGTTCGTGGACATGCATAGTATAGTTTATCACGGGTTTTAGGTTTATACGATTCTCGCAGAACTACATCTTCGGCTCCACAAGGACACGCAAAAGCTTCATATGGCACCATCTTCACCATAATAACAATGTGATATGTTTGTGGTTGTGATGGTAAGAATGTGTGATATGTGGGTGATTTTGAGAATAATATCTGCTTTTATGGTAAAAACATATTTTTTTGGAGGGAGTATTCGACGGGAGTATTTGGCAGGAGTGTTTGGAGGGATTTTTTGGCAGGAGTATTTGGCGGAAGTTTTTGGCGGGAGTATAAGGCTACAGGAGGAATTGGTCGAAATTTTGGATCTAATGTACAGCGATAACATATCGACTCATCCGTTGGACATCTAATGTACAACGATAGCATATCGACTCATCCGTTGAACATCTAATGTACAACGATAACATATCGACTCATCCGTTGGACATCTAATGTACAACGATAGCATATCGACTCATCCGTTGGACATCTAATGTACAACGATAACATATCGACTCATCCGTTGGACATCTAATGTACAACGATAGCATATCGACTCATCCGTTGAACATCTAATGTACAACGATAACATATCGACTCATCCGTTGACAACGATAACAATATCGACGTCATACCATGGTGGACATTCTAATGTACAAACGATTGCATATCGACTCATCCGATGAAAATCTAATGTACAAAGATAACATACACGACTCATCCGTTGACCTCTAATGTACACTATAGCATATCGACTCATCTTTGGACATCTAATGTTAACGATAACATAACCGAACTCCTCCGTTGAACATCTAATGGTACAACATAACATATCGACTCATCCGTTGGACATCTAATGTACAATGATACCATATCGACTCATTCGTTGAACATCTAATGTACAACGATAACATATCGACTCATCCGTTGAACATCGAAGGTACAACGATAACATATCGACTCATCCGTTGGACATCTAATATACAATGATAGCATATCGACTCATCCGTTGAACATCTAATGTACAACGATAACATATCGACTCATCTGTTGGACATCTAACTTAGAACGATAGCATATCGACTCATCCGTTGAACATCTAATGTACAACGATAACATATCGACTCATCCGTTGGACATCTAATGTACAACGATAACATATCGACTCATCCGTTGGACATCTAATGTGTAACGATAACATATCGACTCATCCGTTGGACATCTAATGTACAACGATAACATATCGACTCATCCGTTGAACATCGAATGTACAACGATAATATATCGACTCATCCGTTGGACATCTAATGTACAACGATAACATATCGACTCATCCGTTGTACATCTAACTTACAACGATAGCATATCGACTCATCTGTTGAACATCTAATGTACAACGATAACATATCGACTCATCCGTTGGACATCTAATGTACAACGATAACATATCGACTTATCCGTTGAACATCTAATGTACAACGATAACATATCGACTCATCCGTTGGACATCTAATGTGTAACGATAACATATCGACTCATCCGTTGGACATCTAATGTACAACGATAACATATCGACTCATCCGTTGAACATTTAATGTACAACGATAACATATCGACTCATCCGTTGGACATCTAATGTACAACGATAGCATATCGACTCATCCGTTGAACATCTAATGTGTAACGATAACATATCGACTCATCCGCTGAACATCTAATGTACAACGATAACATACTGACTCATCCGTTGGACATCTAATGTACAACAATACCATATTGACTCATCCGTTGAACATCTAATGTACAACGATAACATATCGACTCATCCGTTGAACATCGAATGTACAACGATAATATATCGACTCATCCGTTGAACATCTAATGTACAACGATATCATATCGACTCATCCGTTGGACATCTAATGTACAACGATAACATATCGACTCATCCGTTGGAATCTAACTTACAATGATAGCATATCGACTCATCCGTTGAACATCTAATGCACAACGATAACATATTGACTCATTCGTTGGACATCTAATGTTCAACGATAACATATCGACTCATCCGTTGAACATATAATGTTCAACGATAACATATCGACTCATCCGTTGAACATCGAATGTACAACGATAATATATTGACTCATCCGTTGAACATCTAATGTACAACGATAACATATCGACTCATCCATTGGACATCTAATGTACAACGATAACCTATCGACTCATCCGTTGAACATCTAATGTGCAACGATAACATATGGACTCATCCGTTGGACATCTAATGTACAACGATAACATATCGACTCATCCGTTGGACATCTAATGTACAACGATAACACATCGAATCCTCCGTTGAACATCTAATAATAAAATATATTTTATAAAAATAATTATAAAATTATAAAAAAATAATAATATACGAACCGTCTTGAACGAACCGAGAAACCGGACCGACCCGGCCGAAACGAACCAATTATATATTTTATAAAAATAATAATTATATATTTTATAAGTATCTTTTAAATTATTTTTTATAAAATATATAATTATAAAATATATTTTATAAATAATAATGATTTAAATGCTGAAATAAATTTTTAATAAAATCTTTCCCGGGCGACATGTCACCCGGAATTCTTAGATAAACGATAAAATGGTTAGGCACGAAAATTTTCATTATCGCGCCATTTCGACTAAACGACAAAGTCTCTAGCTTTCCCGGGCGACATGTCGCTCGGGATTGTCGTCGGGGATAAGACTTTTACCAATACAGATC